>JAXCGZ010009545.1:125000-137500 GCA_037179515.1 Halocaridina rubra
CTTGTATGTCATTAATTAGTAAAATTTATTTATGTACTTACTTATTTGTTTTATTTATTTATTTAGTTAGTTATTTATTGATTAAATTTTCGTTTTTCTTTCTGTCTTTGTTTCTTTCTTTATTAATTTATTTATCCAAATGAATATCTATTTATTTATTTATTTATCTTTTTATTTATTTATTAATGAATTTTTGTATTTACTTATTTTTTATATGCCTGTATGTATATATTTTTATCTGGACATTTATGTATTCATTTATCTGTTTATTTATTTACTTATTTATTTGTTGCGCTGGCTGAAACCACTCAGGTAACATTGATCTGGGTATGAAATATTCAAAAATTTTAAATATTACATATCTATGTAAAGCCGGTCCGAAGCTTCGGACTCGAATTTTTGAAGTATCTTTTAAAATGGACATGAACAACATTCTCTTTCTTCATTCTGACGACATTCTTTCCCCAAGTGTGTGTGTACGTGTGTGTTTGTGTCCTTGGGTGTGTTTGTGTGAGTGCTTGTGGGTGGGAACTGGACTAAACTGGAAGCACTCCCAGGGTCTTATGGGGATATAGTTTTCTTGTTTTGCTGGTCTCTTCTTTCATGATGATGTCAATTCTCTCTCACACTTTCCTGACAAGAGTTATATTATATTTGGAGTTGTTTTGGAGACACGAGGGTGATTTTACAAGCATAGAAAAAATAACACATACACATGTGTGTTACGGTCCTTTCGGCTAGAATACCTTGGTCAAATGTACTTTCTTCTAAGCTGACTTTTTTGTCTAAGTTTACTTATGTCCAACAAAATTTCCGTCTATTGACACATTTTTCTAAAAGGTCTTCTGGATTATGACACCTTTTGTTTAAAAATTTTAGTGTTTAGTGTATCAAAGGTAATGAAAGATTAAATTTTGAAATAAGCAGAATTTATTCTGCATAGATAATAATTTATTAACAGCTATAGATAATGCTATTTAAAAAGACTCAAGATTGTATGCAATACCGCGAAAGTAGTCTTTCATGGATAGATTCTAGTAATCAGCAATAATATGGTAAACTCTTTTCTCTCTCTTTTTTTTATGAGTGTGACACCTGGACAGACAAAAACTGCCCTAAGCAATAAAGTTCCGGGCACAAGAAAGCGCCAAAAAAGAAAAAGGTTAAGGACAAGTCAGAGATGAGGTAATATCACACAAAGGAAAACGATAGACAGGAAAAAAAATTCAAAGTACAGAGGACCAAGAGATATGGAGGACTAGGCCCTGAGATGACGATAGATCAGCTTTTTGAAGGATGATAGGTCATAAGAATTAGGAAATTCAGAAGGAGGAAGAGAGTTCCAGAGTCTGGAGGTAGATGGGGAGAAGCAGTCGCAGCACTGACCAATCCGCGAGCTACATATCTCCACACAGTACGCAACCTCGGCAATGGGGGAGGGATGCAATTCGCCAACTCCTCAGAGCAGCAATGTAAATAGTAGCGATAGAAAAGAGAAAGGGAAAAAACCTTACGGCGAAGAGAGAGAGAATCCAGATTAGAAGTAGGAGAAGGATCATTAATAAGTCTGACTGCCTTAGATTCAACCCTATCAAGGAGATAAGTATAAGAAGAAGCACCCCACATGTGTGAGCAGTATTCTTAGCAGGGACGGATAAGACATTTATAAATTTTAAGTAGCTGTAAAGAGGAAAAGTAATGACGGAAAGGAAACAAAACCCCAATTTTTTGGATTAATATTTAGTAATTTGGATTATGTGATTCCTCCAAGACAAGTTAGAGGCTATATGGATTCTTAATATGTTGATATAGTTAAGAGGGTATATTTCGTTAGTTTTGAAGACAATAGGGTTATCAGGAGGAGAAGATAAAGAGATAGCCAGAAACTGTGTCTTGGAGGCACTGAATTTAACTAAATTTTGAGTGCCCCACTCAGATACCCTTTGCAAATCGGAGTCAAGAGTAGAAGAAAGAGTGATACGAGTTTGATTACGAGTAACAGATGAAGGCTGTGAAGAAAAGACAGAGGAAAAGTGAAGGGTAGAATCATCAGCAAAGGCATGAAGAAGAGAGGAAGATGGGGATTGTAGAAGATCATTGATGAAGAGAAGGAACAGAGAAGGTGAAAGAACAGAGCCCTGTGGAGCACCACTGGTAACAGAGAAAGGGCTAGATGTCGCGCCATCAACAACTACAGATATAGAACGGTCAGTAAGAAAACTGGAAATCAGAGAACAGAATTAAGGGGTAAAGCCGTACGCAGGGAATTTAGCCATCAGAGCCTTGTGCCAGACTCTGTCAAAAACCTTAGAGATATCAAGAGTATCCAAAGGATTCCCCATAGTTCCTAAGAGAAGATGACCATACATGAATAAGATAGGACAGGAGGTCACAAGTGGATCTTGCCTTGCCGAAGCCTTACTGGTGATCGAACACAAGTTAGTTGATTTGCAATTTTTTTTTATTGGGGTATCCACAACGATGAGTTTGGAAATTGTCTCTTGGAAGACGTCTTCTTCTCTTATTAAGAGCTTCAGGACCATAATGTAAATCTCTATTCTCTCTAGGTTAAGCCTTCAAACTAATATCCCATGCTTTAACAGAGCTAGTTGTGCGTGCACAAACTGTGTGTTTGAGCTCATAAATTTTTTATTGATATGAATAAAATAATGGCTTTGACTGTCATCCATTTATTCTATGTTTTTCTTGTATAAATGTGTTCTCCGTTAAAGGTTAAAAGTCAAACCCTTTGGGTACATTAGCAACATGTGGAAAGGCCAAAGCATTAAATTTTCGACAGAATGGAATATATTATCCGTACTTATTATAAAGCGTTATGCGTTTTATTTGTTAGTTTTCTTCACGGAATATGCAAACAAATGAAAAAAATAAAAATAAAAAAACACACGCAAAAATGCATCTCGAACAGTCAACTTAAAGTCTACATATACTCGCATGTGGTATATCAGATTGGATTCCTTGACCTTCCATCCCGTTTAGATGCGCACACAGTAGAGCATCGAAATTACCTTGCCTCGTAGCAATATGAAATCAAGAGTGTATATTTTTCCTGGGATTTTAGCACGAATTGTATATATTTGGCAAATGATATTGGTGTGCGTCCCAGAAATACAGTGAACGAACCAGTTCTCCAATGTAGCCAGCTTTTGCAATGATGAAGTGCTGCAAAATGAAAAAAAAAAATCTCTTCATTATCGTCCTCATTGTCATGATGAATTAGCCATTTCCTCCTATGGCTGTTATGCCTCTATCTTAAACATTTACTTCAGCTAGCGTAATTAGGAGCATGATTATTTGTGTATTTCATAATTTTCGAATATATTTAGTGATGAGATGTGCTTGCGATAGTAGTTAGCAACTGTCCAGGACAGTTATATGTTAAGTCTTTCTTCAGTTACGGCTCTCTTTCTATGCCTACATCAACACCGAATATTCTTGGATATTCGTTACACATGTCTTATTATTCCTTCACATCTGACAAGTCACAATACTCCCCATCTCCTTTCCTCCATATGTTTTCTTCGTGCCCAGGCCCGAAGAGGGTAGATTTACTTTTTTTTTTTTTTTTTTGCCCGTGCTGGTGTCACAATCTAAAAGAAAAAAAAATTCTGATACTTCACTATTTACCTCGGATTTTTTTTTGTCGTAGGCAATGAAATAAAGCCTTTTTTTGACAGAAATCCTGCATGGCAGTGTTCAGAAACATTATAACTAATATTTCGGCTTTAAACAAGGTGGCTGAGTCGATTCATATTCTTTGAGTAATAATAACCAACAGAGCAAAGATTATCTTTTCCCAAAATTGTATTAACAGATCTTATGTCATTTTCCATTTAAGATTTGATGATCTAATGAGAAACTTTGCACATATCTTTTTTCTGGAAAGTAATCATTTCGCAGTATACTGCCAGTTTAAAAAAAGAACATAAATTTGATGCATATGTAGAAAAAAGACATTACTCTGATGATAACATAGCTAAATTTACCAGAGATATATCACATGAAAAATGGCAACATATCATTGACCTAAATAATGCAAATGAAGCTTTCAATAAATTTCACTGTACATTTAGAGATAAATTTCTAGACTGCTTTCCTCTAAGAAAATCGACTGTAATTAATAAAAACAACAAATGCCCACACATATCTGCAGGATTAAAAAATAGCATCAAAGAAAAACACCGATTAGAAATGCTTGCATCAAAATGGCCTTTGTCTTTTGGAACCAGATATAAAGCTTACAGGAACAAATTAGTAACACTACTTCGAGCTGCAAAAAATAGATACTTTCAGGATAAGCTTAAGAAGGAACAAGGAAACAGCAAGTCCACCTGGAATACAATAAACAGCCTAATGGGACGAAAACAAATTAATCATTCAAAGGAAATAAAATTAAAAAATGATAATGACCACACTGCTAATATCTTTAATAATCATTTCTTAACTATAGCACAACCAACACAGGAACAACAAAATGTGCAACAAAACTCACACCGGCAGTTTCTTAATAATCCACCAGACTTTTCGTTTTACTTGTATCCTGTAACAAGGGAGGAAGTCACTATATATATATATATATATATATATATATATATATATATATATATATATATATATATATATATATATATATATATATATATATATATATATATATATATATATATATATATATATAAACCTTAAGACCAAATACAGCTTCGGTATATTATGAAATTCCATAAAAAGTACTCCAGGTCACTGCCCATTACATTGGTACCCCACTTACCCACATAATCAATCAATGTTTTCAGCAAGGATGTTTTCCAGACAAAATAAAAAGTGCTAAAGTAATACCTATTTTTAAGTCAGGCACTGTAGATTATGAAAATAACTATAGACCTATATCTATCTTACCGTCTTTAGGTAAAGTGTTTGAAAAAGCGATTGTTCACAGACTTAAAGAATTTCTTGAAAAGTTCAACCTATTATCCGAAAATCAAGACGGATTCCGTAATAATCTGATCACTGAAAAAGCAATAATGAACTTTACAAGTGATGTTTATCAAAAAATGGAAAATAAAAACTTTGTTGCAGGGGTTTTCCTAGACTTGTCCAAAGCATTTGACTCATTAGACCATGATATACTAACAGAAAAACTAACTTGTGTGGGTATTAGGGGAACACCAGTACAGTTATTTAAGAGCTACTTGAAGAATGGAAAACACGCAGTATATTGTAATGGGAAAGCATCTTTGTTGCAAACTATTGAGAGGGGAGTACCACAGGGATTAATACTGGGCCCATTGTTATTTTTAGTTTATATAAATAATATTTCCAATGCCAGTACTAAATTCAAATATATTCTTTATGCAGATGACACCAACCTTCTCTTGTATGATAATAACCTTGACCACCAGCATTCTTTTTTAAATAGTGAACTAGAAAAAATTAACAACTGGGTCTCTGTTAATAAATTAAAGCTAAATGTTTCCAAAACTGACTATATCTTATTTCAAAATAGATCTGTAGTACACAATATTGGTCAAGTTAATATGAATAGGTATGAAGTTAAAAGAGTTCTTGTAAGAAATTTTTGGGAGTAATTATTGATGAAAATTTAAGTTGGAAATATCATATTCAATCTGTCTGCTCAAAACTGTCCAAGACGAGTGGAATTTTGTATAAAATTCGCCAAACCTAACAAATGGGGCCATAAAAAGCATATACTATTCCCTGTCTTATCCTTATATACTGTTTGTCCATCTGGGGTTGTACTTGGCCATCAATTGTAAGGGATGTATTTGTAACTCAGAAAAGACTGATCAGAACTATTACATATAGTGGAAAATATGACTCAACTTACTCTCTATTGAAGGAGCTAAACTTGCTTAAATTTAATTACTTGATACAATATTTCTGTCTTATTATTATACATAGTGATGTTAATGATAACAGAAAATTATATAGATTTATTCAGCACAACCATGGAACCAGAGGTAACAATATAAATTTGATATGTCCACTGCCGAGAACGACCTTGTACAAATTTTCTATTCACTGTTTTGTCCCAAAATGTTGGAATGCATTACCAGAAGATTTAAAAACAATAACTGGCACAACTTTATTTAAAAAGAAACTCAAACAGCATTTATTTACTAGGCAAAATCAAGCAGCTGTTGATTAATAATTAATACAGTATTGGTGTATCATTATGTCCAGGTTAAGGTCAGGCTACTGTTTTATTTTATTACAAGATAAGTATGAGATTGCTATATTGGAGCTTTTGTTAACTATTGCCGTCATACTTTAATTTCTGTGAAATGTATATTAAACTGCCTGCCAAGGAGCTCTTGCTCAGCAGGCTAGTGGCTCTGAATATAATGTACATATTTATTCCTGTATGTATACTAAATATTTGGCAATAAAATCTATAACTATGACTATGAAAGAATGACATATATACTCAAAATTCAAAAGGTTAACTTTTGTATTTAATCGTTTCATATGGCTTAACAGAATAATGCCTGAGATATGATAAGTTAATTATTACTTCTAATCTTCCGAGTACATTTAACATATTAACTGTTAAATGACATTATACGCAAGTAACATTAAACAAGAAAGTGCTTAGATAAAAGTGTGAACTTTAAGCTACAACTCTTTAAGCGAAATTGCATCAGGTGAAAGAGACTAGTCCTATACCTGCACAAGCACACACACACACACACACACACACACACACACACACACACACACACACACACACACATATATATATATATATATATATATATATATATATATATATATATATATATATATATATATATATATATATATATATATATATATATATATATATATATATATATATATATATATATATATATATATATATATATATATATATATATATATATATATATATATATATATATATATATATATATATATATATATATATATATATATATATATATATATATATATATATATATATATATATATATATATATATATATATATATATATATATATATATATATATTGCGGAGTCTGTAATATGAACATTGTGGCATTCAGATAGAATGTGTTCATTCTTAAGTATAGCAGATATAAGCTATAAGGTCTGATTCCTTTTAACCTTTTGTGGTGTAGTTGGTAGCGCCTTGACTTAGTAATTATAAGTCCTAGGTTCAAGTCCCGATCGGGGTAAAAATGATTTATGATTTCACATATGTAATGTGCTTATTTGGTTATTGTTGGTCCCGAATTAGATTGGGAGTTGAATAAATAAATGCGAACACGAAACCACGAGTGAGGTTGGGGAATATGTAATATGAACATAGTGGCATTCAGATAGAATGCGTTCATTCCTAAGTATAGCAGATATAGGCTATAAGGTCTGATTCCTTTTAACCTTCTGTGTAGTTGGTAGTGCATTGACTTAGTAATTATAAGTCCTAGATTCAAGTCCCTTTCGGAATAAAAATTGATTCATATATATATATATATATATATATATATATATATATATATATATATATATATATATATATATATATATATATATATATATATATATATATATATATATATATATATATATATATAAATGTGGGGGCATTCTGGCAGTAGAAATCCATCCAGAACCCAATAATTGGGTTTGCGAATGTGCCTGGTTGTGGTGTAAATGAAAGTCGGATCGAGGTGACAGAGAGTATGTTTGCAGAAAGAAAGATGGATGTACTTGCGCTGAGTGATACTAATATAAAAGAGAATGGTGAGGTGACATTTGGGAGTGTAGTAGGTATGGTGTCTGGAGTTGAGAGAGGGAGAGGGAGAAAGGATGTGGTTCTGTTAGTAAGTGAAGAGATAATAAAGTGTGTAGTGAACTTTAAGGAATATCATCTCGAATAAAAGTTGTTAAAATGAGGCTGAGATGTGAGGCTTGAGTGTTTGTGAGTGCATAAGGCCCTGGCAGTGAAAGAAGTGAGGAAGAAAGAAGATTTTTGGATGAAACTGAACGAGTTTCTGGATGACTTGGGAATGAATGTGAATGTGGTGTTGATGGGAGATTTGAATGTTAAATTAGGGACTGAGCCAGTGGATGGTGTAATTGGGAAGTATGGAGTACCTGGTGGGAATGAGAGCGGAGAGAAAATGATAGAAATGTGCATTGAGGGATAGATGATGACTACAAAACTGGATCTAAGAAGAAGGATATGCATGATTCAGAGTTGATAATGGAAGAGTAGTTGGCAGAGCATTAATGGATTGTGTTGTGGTGAACAGGAGGATAATTGGAAGAGAATTGGATGTGAATGTACTGAGAGGAGCTAGTGGTGGAATATCTGATCATTATTTAGTGGAAAGTAGTGTGAGATTGGGAGAAATGTATAGAAAGAGGAGAGGCAAGAAAAGAAGAGAGGTGATAAAAGTAATTGAATTGTATAAGAAAGATAAAGACTGTGAGTATAAGGCTAATCTAAGGAATGAGTGGAACGTAGTGAAAGAAGTAGTGGAGGAGGGAGTGGAAGAAGAATGGGGCTGTTTTAAGGAGAAAATTATAAAGCGTAAAGAGGCAGTATGCGAAAGGAGACTAATGTGTGGAAGTAAAGGAAAAGGTAGTGAATGGTGGAATGAGCAGATGAATGCATTAGTGGCTGAAAATAAGAAGGCTTTTGAGGTATGGTTTCAGGTGGGTAATGTAGAGGTGTATGAAAGGTATTGTGCAAATAGGAGGTTAGGGAAGCGCATGATGAGGGAGGCAAAGAGAGAAGCTGATGTAAGGTGGGGCAAATACTTGTCTAAGAACTTTGAAAGGAATAAAAAGATATTTTGAAAGGAAGTGAAGAGAGTGAGGAAAGATTAGTGTGGTAGGGAAGAGAGGGTGAAAAGAGCAGATGGGCAATTGCTAGTAGATGAAATAAAGGTGAGAGAGAGATGGGCTGAATATTTCAAGGACATGCTAAGTGAGGAGGATGATAGAGAGGCAGAGATTCTGGCTGTGGGAAACGAATTTTGAATGCCAATGTTAGGTGGTGAGAATGGCAGAGAAATAACAAAAAAAGGAGGTACATTTGGCACTGAGAACAATGAAAGCAGGTAAAACACCAGGGATAGATGGGTGTCATGTTGAATGCTTGTCAAAAGGTGAAGAGGCTTCATAAGAATGGATGGTTAGGTCATTGAATGTATTTTCAGAAAAGGTAGCACCCCAGTTGATTGGAGGAGTGGATGGTAGTTCCACTTGACAAAGAGAATGGAGATAAGAATGAGTGTAGTAGTTTTAGAGGAATTAGTTTATTGAGTGTAGTTGGTAAGGTATATGGAAGAGTGTTAATCGAGAGAATTAGGAAAGGTACTGAGAGATTGATTGGTGAAGAACAGTGTGGGCTCAGGAGAGGAAGAGGAGGTTTGGAGCACTTTTTGGGCTTTCATGGACTTAGAGAAAGCGTATGATGTGGTAGATAGAGATGAGTTGTGGAGTGTTACAACTGTATTGAATAAGCGGAAGTTTGTTGGATGCGGTGAAGGGCATTTACATGAATAGTAAAGCATGTGTGAAAATTGGGAATGGTATGAGTGATTGGTTTAAGATGAATGTAGGGTTATGTCAATGTTTTGTAATGTCGCCATAGTTGCTTAATGTGTATATGAATGGAGTGGTGAAGGAAGTAAATGAAAGAGTATAAGATAAAGGCTTGGAACTAGTGGATGAGGATGGATGGTTGTGGAAAATGAATCAGTTACTATTTTCAAATGATATTGTACTGGTGGCTGATGCTGAGAATGAATTGAATCATTTGGTGAATGACTTTGTTTCACGTGTGAAAGAAGGAAGTTCCGGGTGGATATTGGTAAAAGTAGTCATGAGATTCATGATGAGTCTCAATGTTGGCAGACTGAATGTAGGAGTGAACATGGAGTTGTTTGAAGAAATTGAGAATTTCAAGTATCCTGGGTCGGATGTATCAAGGAGTGGATGTATAGGTAAATCACATAGTGAAGGAAGCAAGTAAATATCTAGGTGGGTTGAAAAGTGTAATGAGAAATAGATATTTGGGAATGAATGCAAAGAGAAGGAAATATGAAGTTGTGATTGTGACTACAACATTGTATGGAGCAGAGACCTGGAATGCAAGAGAGGATGAAAGGAACCAGTTGAATGTAATGGAGACGAGGTTTTTGAGAAGTATAATTGGTGTATATAGAATAGATTGAGTAAGAAATGAGGATGCCAGGCAGAGAACGGGTGTTGAAAGGAAGCTGTCGGATAGGCTAAATCAGAAAGTGTTGAGATGGTTTGGATGCATGTAAAATGAATGAGTGACGAACGAATAGTGAAGAGAGTGTGGAGTGCAAAGGTGACTGGAGTTAGGTCGAGAGGTTAACCTAGAATGAGATGGATGGATGTCGTGAAAAAGGTATTGATTGCATATGGAATGTCAGTGGAAAAGGGAAGATTGCGTGCAAGAGATAGGAATGAGTGGAGGAAAATTGTGCATAGATGACGAGGGCCAAAGGAATTTCTTGCACCAGCTTGCTCAGTGAACTGTGATGGACGGGTGTGAGGCGAGTTGCCATGTGATGAAGAGGTGGGAGTAAACCAGCTGTGGCTGTCAGTCCTCATTATAGAATATCCTTGCCCGGCAACCTTGTGCATGACCCAAGCAGGGTGGAAGGTGGGGGGAAACGTGGCAAGTGTTTATCTCCAAGGAGCTAAAAGAAGTGGCTGAAGTATGTGTGGATTCTGGTGACTGCGCATATTTAGACTCAGCCACCCCCCTTGTAAGGGGGAATATATATATATATATATATATATATATATATATATATATATATATATATATATATATATATATATATATATATATATATATATATATATATATGATTGTGACACCAGGAGGGGCCAAAAATAAAAAAAAATCTACCCTCATCGGGCCTGGGCACGAAGAAAACAAATGAGAAACGGAGCTGGGGAGTATTGTGACTTGTCAGATGTGAAGGGATAATAAGAAATATGTAACGAATATCCACGACTATTCGGTGTTGATGTAGGCATGGAAAGAGAACCGTCACTGAAAGAAGACTTAACATCTAACTGACCTTGTCAGTCTAATTTAAGTCTACAAGACCCTTCAGCTGTAGTATTGTAACGACCGGGTGGTGCCATGGGCCAACGTACTACATGGTAATATATATATATATATATATATATATATATATATATATATATATATATATATATATATATATATATATATATATATATATATATATATATATATATATATATATATATATATATATATATATATATATATATATATATATATATATATATATATATATATATATATATATATATATATATATATATACATATATATATATATATATATATATATATATATATATATATATATATATATATATATATATATATATATATATATATATATATATATATATATATATATGAATCATTTTTTTTTTACCCCGACCAGGACTCGAACCTAGGACTTATGATTACTAAGTCAAGGCGCTACCACTACACCACAGAAGGTTTTACCCCAGTGGGGGTAAAAAATTATTCATGTTTTCACATATGTAATGTACTTATTTGATAATTTCATGGCCCGAATGAGATTGGGAATTGAATTAAATGCTAAAATGAAGCCACTAGTGAGGTTGGGGAATCTGTAATATGAACATAGTGGCATTCAGTTAGAATGCGTTCATTCCTAAGTATAGCAGATATAAGCTATAAGGTTGGATTCCTTTTAACCTTCTGTGGTGTAGTGGTAGCGCCTTGACTTAGTAACCATAATTCCTAGGTTCGAGTCCCGGTCGGGGTAAAAAATGATTCATGTTTTCACATACATAATGTTCTTATTTGATTATATATATATATATATATATATATATATATATATATATATATATATATATATATATATATATATATATATATATATATATATATATATATATATATATATATATATATATATATATATATATATATATATATATATATATATATATATATATATATATATATACCATAAACTGGAATGTCATTCAATCGCTAATGGGTCCGTAATGTGAATCGCATCGACCGAATCTCTGTAAGGTCATTCGGTCTTTTTTTATTATAAGGCCGGCAACGTCCTGCATAAAGGAGTGGCCAAGTTAAAGCAAAACTTATGCTTTGCGGGAGGGAGATACAAAGGAAGAGATTCCCAGAACCCTCGCTAAACCCGATTTTGCTTCTTTAAAATCATCGAGTATTTGTTTAGTCACTCAGGCTTCTAAAGCAGTATTACATTTAGCAATCGCTGGGTCATTAGCATTTTGGGAGTTTACACTGTTATCAAGCTAGTCACTGACAGATCAATTATCTTACTGAACAATCTACCAGCCTAAAATAAATCAGTACTGTTCTGCAGAGTAAATCCAGTCTGACATGTCAAGGATTGTAAAGC
>JAXCGZ010009546.1:0-2500 GCA_037179515.1 Halocaridina rubra
TAAGAGTCCGCCGAGAGAAACCGGGGAATCGCACCTAGCAAGAATTCATGAGCAAGGGACAGAAAACGAAAGTCGTCCTAGACAGAAAACGAAAGTCGTCCTAGACAGAAAACGAAAGTCGTCCTAGACAGAGAACGAAAGTCGTCCTAGACAGAAAACGAAAGTCGTCCTAGACAGAAAACGAAAGTCGTCCTAGACAGAAAACGAAAGTCGTCCTAGACAGAAAACGAAAGTCGTCCTAGACAGAGAACGAAAGTCGTCCTAGACAGAAAACGAAAGTCGTCCTAGACAGAAAACGAAAGTCGTCCTAGACAGAGAACGAAAGTCGTCCTAGACAGAAAACGAAAGTCGTCCGAGACAGAGAAATTTAAAAGTCGTCCTAAGACAGGGAGAGGACAGTCCTAAAAGAATAAAAAATTTTAAAACTACTTTAAAAACCCAGGTAATCTTGATGAAATCCCAGAAACAAGGAGATCCCCGTACGAGTCATAACGGTAGTAAAAAGAGAGGAAAAGAAACGCAGAAATATTTTAAAATATTTTAAATAATACCTTTAAAAGCCACGTAAATGAGAAAGAAAAAAATGATCCCTATACATGTCCGAACTTTAGTGAAAAGAGAAAAAAGGGTATTTTAAAAAGAAAAAAAAGGGGAGACAAAATATTTTTATTTTTACGTTTATTTTTTTGTTTTGCTAGCTTTAAGAAAATTTTAAGCGCAAACTCAGAGTCTCCCTTAAATATAGTGTTGAGTAAGTGCCATTGATAAAGTGTAAGATGAGAACTAAGACTAATAAGTTATTTTCGGCTTAAATAATATTAGTGTTTTGTTTTAGCATTCTTATTATTTGAATTATGATTTAATCCTTAGATTCATTGAGTTTTTATGTTAAATGGTCTCTGAATAGTAATTGCATATAAAAACCGATAAATATTTTGACTTTACACACAGTCAAACATGTTTTGTTTCAGGAGTAGTTTTTAAGGCTTAATTTTAAGACAAATCAATGCCCCTAATAATGATAGGAATAGAATTTATGAAGGTAGGGTCTCTTATAGAAATTACTGTTGATGTTATAGTCTATTGCATTTTACCTGTTTATACATGCTAATACTCTACTTAATTGTTTGCTAATGTTCTAAATGAGTCATAATCCTACTGTAATTAACTCAATTTTGCCTTTTAAAACGAGAGAAGTAGATAAATTAATGTTTTGATTTAAACTGACTTGTTGATCTTAATTAATGTTTGACGTTAGTTTCACACTGGAATTATGTTGTTTTTAGAGATAAGAATATGTTTGTATTTCAGATTTCCAACAAGGACATAGGCCCTGCATGCTCTAGTTGTCTGTAAAGGTACTCTATATATGTTATGTTTGTGTAATTCGCATAGGAATTCTTAGAAAATAGCTTAAATAATTCGGCCCCATTTCTATTGTAAACTAATGTTAGCTAGGATATGTCCAAGAGCTCCCGGAAAAAAACTAGTCCATGCTTCGACTGAAATAAGAGATATTTCAGTTTTGGTTGGGAGGGATGTCGTATGACTTCCGCCATGCTGAAGCCAGAGTCTGAAACTTGTAACAGATCTTGAGCGGAAACGGTTGGTCGAGGGCACGGATATTTTATTACAATGTTTGTAGAAAGTGCCAAGGAAATATATGACCGGAACCGTGAGACTTATGGACCTGGCATCGAGAAGGGCGAGAAAGGACAGGAAGTTAGCCATTTCCTAAACCACACGAAACATGAACTGTGTTTCGTACGCAGGTACACGCCCAGGAGAAATGCCTAATAACTCCTCCCCCGGAAGTAGGAGGGATTCCACTTTGAACCTGGCTCTGATTTGCTGGACTAGATCTGACTGATTTCATTGGAGAATTGGATGTTAAGCCACGCCCTGCCCCTGGGGGTATTTAAAGAGCCACCCAGGGCAGAGACACTTAGTTAGATATTGCCAGGGGCACGAATAGATCATAGATTGTGAAAGTCATAGGGTGGGGGCATTTGAGGCGTCATCGGTTGTGTTGTACTCTAGAATAAATATAAGTAAAGGAACTACTGCTTGTCCATTCTTGCCTTGTGACCACGTTACCTTAATTGTCCATTCTTACCTTGCACCCTTCAGGTACTAGCATTTATTAACTTGTGACCACGCTACCATAATTATAAGTAACTATAAACGTAGGAGGAAAAGCCCTACGTCAGTAACCCAGTCATCTTATAAAGTGTGAGTTCAAGTGGAAGTCTAAAACTCATACGTCAGCGGTGGCTTGCGGCGGAATAGCCAAAAGCCATACGTCAGTGGTGGCGTACGCTGGGATAAAAGAAACCACTACGTCAATCACAATTAGGTAATCACACACACACACACACACACACACACACACACACACACACACACACACACACACACACACACACACATATATATATATATATATATATATATATATATATATATATATATATATATATATATATATATATATATATAT
>JAXCGZ010009546.1:7500-15000 GCA_037179515.1 Halocaridina rubra
GAAGGGGATTCAAGGGCATGTTGCAATTTCTTATAACAACAATTACGTGAAGAACTAATACATATTCAGAAAGTCTGTCGCTAAGTTGCATACCATCAATGTACACGTGTTTCACATTTCCGAAAATAACATAATTACAAATAGCAAAAGTATGGGGTAAGCGGTATTTGTATAAGAAAAATTAAGAACCATCTATAATTTATTAACAAAATTTATCTTCAAATGCTTTTTATTCTAATTTTATTTTTTTTAATTTGGGAATATTCACATTTACTGACCCATTTTAGTATATAATGCTAATGGGTTTTCGTCCATAAAAGACCTATAAAAAACAGTCATTGTATCCCTTCTGAATAACGTGCAAACACAACTTGCATGACTGTTTGAAAAATTCAAATTGTACCCATTCTAATTGGATTTTTATGCATCCTCCAGGAACCAGATTTCGATGACAGCGGAAGTCAGTTAAATGTTCATTAGTCTTCTGAATAATTCGGTAAAGCATCGAATATATTTACTTCACTTATACAATGACGAGAAATATATGTAACTGTGTGTGGTATTTGATTTTGTTAATACTTCTCAAAGAACTGTCCAATCATACACAACAATCTGGCAATTATTTTAGCACAGTAATACAGAATAATATATTCTATCAGTTAAAAGACTCCTGTAAATAACATGTTCATCTAAATATGAAAATTTATATAAAAAATAATAATATTAAAATAAAGGCATTGCAAGTGTTGAAGAACACTACTCTCAGTCTCCCTGACTTCACAGTACTTTAGGACGGTGTTGAGTTACAAACGACAGTGAAGGAGAAGCACAATTTGGGATAGACCTGTGGGAATCAATGCAAACTTAAAAACGGTGAATGATTTCTCATAAATGTAAAGCTTTTGTTGACATTTTCTCAGAGTTTATGAATAAAGTCAATCC
Source organism: Halocaridina rubra (assembly GCA_037179515.1). Classification (NCBI taxonomy): domain Eukaryota; kingdom Metazoa; phylum Arthropoda; class Malacostraca; order Decapoda; family Atyidae; genus Halocaridina; species Halocaridina rubra. Next base: position 8,443 of record JAXCGZ010009546.1, read on the forward strand.
GTGGATATATTACCGTAGGATGCAGTCGCCTGTTTAGGACATCCAAATTTTATAAAAGAATAAAATTTCACTTATAGGAACTAAATCATGTAAACTGAAGGAAAAAATTTTTTTACGGAAGACAGAAGGCAATTACGCTGAACAGACTTGAAAAGGCTCCGTTCTTTAATATTATAAATTCGAACAATATATATGTGCCCGACCGAAATCCAATAACCCAGTGATTATCATTATATATATATATATATATATATATATATATATATATATATATATATATATATATATATATATATATATATATATATATATATATATATATATATATATATATATATATATATATATATATATATATATATATTTGAAAGGGGGGGGGAAGTGAATCTGGAATACACAAGCACCAGTTAAGTACAAACAAGATCTGTTTAAGAGTTCCCAAAAGGAAGAATTATCCACACGAATGGTAATTTCACTCCCCTCACTAGAAGTGAGGGGAGAGATTTGCCTCTTCGCTCAACAGGTCCCATATTCGATTACCTATGGTACCTAAAACTTAATTCATAAAAACTCTTGGGAGGTAGGAGATGATGTCAGTCAAGTCCCTACTATAGTAGCCCTTGACAACTGCAAATTAAATGTGCACGACAGTTGTAGTCAGTGGTAGAACAGCATCTTTATGAGTTCAAGCTTCGATAACGGAAATAATACCCATCTTACAACTTTAATATATATATATATATATATATATATATATATATATATATATATATAATATATATATATATATATATATATATATATATATATATATATAATATATAATATATATATATATATATATATATATATATATATATATATATATATATATATATATATATATATATATATATATATATATATGAAAGTAGTATTATACTGTTCTAAAATAAGAAAGGCGACTCAATGATTTTCTAGATACAAATGAAATGAGCATTTTTTTTATAAATGTGACACCGGAACAGGCAAAAAAAAAACTGCCCTCTTCAATAAAGGCCCGGGCACGAACAAAACAATAAGACGTAGGGAAAGAAACAGGTCAAGGACAAGGCAGAGTTGAGGCAATGATACACAAAGGAAAAGGACAGGCTGTAAGAACAGTCAAAAGTACTAATGACCTAGAGATATGGCAGGATTGGGCCTTGAGATGACAATAGATCCGCTTTTTGAAGGAAGATAGGTTAAAAGAATTAGGAAAGACAGAAGGAGGAAGAGAGTTCCAGAGTCTGGAGGTAGATGGGAAGAAACAGTTGCTGCACTGACCAATCCGCTAGCTACAAATCTCCACACAGACTGGAAACGAATATAATTATTATTATTATTATTATTATTACTATTATTATTGTTGTTGTTGTTGTTGTTATTGTCGTCGTTGTTATAAAACGTGTAACAGCAGACATTTAGATAAGAATATGGAAAAGGACGTCACTTCTGAGAAAATAAGTTAAAAAATACATTGATGACATAATTCAAATTTTAAGTGAAATATATTCATCAAGGCAGAAAGTAGGTACTAGGATGGCTACAATGTGTACAAGGGGAGGATGTACACATTATTAAGGTATGAAGAGTTTGCTGTGCTTAGTACACAGGCTCCAGTAGAATTTTGCATTCATAGATAAACACAAACGAAAACTTTCAGCGATAACAAAGGAGTTTTCATATTCCAGGGACTAATTACAATGATTCTTCATATATATCGAATATAAGACCAAAGATCACTTGGAAATAACAGCCAAGACTAAGACTTCTTCGACACAAGTTATTATTTCTGCAGTATACGAAAAATATAGACAATGCGTCAACTTGCAACACACATAGTAGGTTTTTCTACATACTAGAAAAATACTTTATGAAATTTTCAACCTATTATTAAAGCAATTCCCATTGTAGCCCCCTAGGATGTATAATTCCTAAATAAATTCTATCCACTAAGATCTATCTTGTGCCTATAATTTCTATAGTTTTTATATTTAACTGATTAAGAAACCAGCTCAGCCGTCATGGAAACACTAGTTTTATGACAAATTTATTTAAAATGCAAAAATTACCTAAGGATTTCAAGTATATGAACGTCTGTAAACAATTCAATTTTTCTTTATGCTGACGAAGTCTTTAACTAGCTTAAATGGCCATATAATTTGTCCTGAACGCAATTCAGTTCTCTAAATCATAAACATATATTTTCCTTGTCACGTTATATTTTCATCTTTCAGTCCCTTAGGTTACATACATGGGCAGGATGGATTGGAGACATGAGTTATATAACCGATTATCTACTGAGAAAGTCCTGGTACTCTCCTTGGTGGATTCCAAAAGCCTTCAATGCTATGCTAAGAGGAGTTGGAGCGGTGAGTAATCTATTAAGTGTTCGAGAATAAATGCAAATACTAAAAGATGCTGAACCACAATTAAACTTTTTATCTTTTTTTTTAATTCTTGAAAAAGATTAATTTCATCTAATGAAGTTTCAATACAGTATGACAAATCTTCCAATTAAGCTAACTTAAAATGGAACAGCTTGAAATTTTCTGTGGATACGAGACAGATTAGAGTATTTTTTCTCCCCAAAGAGTCAGAGTATTCTGCCTTGACTAAGGCACTCCCCTTATAAGGAGAAAAATGGCTCATATATATATATATATATATATATATATATATATATATATATATATATATATATATATATATAATATATATATATATATATATATATATATATATATATATATATATATATATATATATATATATATATATATATATATATATATATATATATATATATATGTATATATCTTCAAAAAGGGAAGGAGGGATACAGCTCTAAACTATAGACCTGTTTCCTTGACCAGCAGAGTTTGCAAATTTATGGAGAAACTACCAAGAAAACACATCATTCCTGACCTGGAATCCTTCCCTAATATAAGAGGCATTACGGCTCTTGTGTGTGTAATTACCTACTTGTAATTGTATGTGTGTGCCCGCTGTGTATATATATATATATATATATATATATATATATATATATATATATATATATATATATATATATATATATATATATATATATATATATCCCCTTTAAGAAAAAACAGCCAAATTAAAAAAAAAAATGACTCCTTGAGGGAAAAATTACGAAGTAGGTAATACCTAGTCCCCATACTGCACCTCATTCAGTCAACTTTCACGACACGCAGGGAAACACGGAAAATGTATTCGCACTCCCCCTCAATGTACATGATCATACTACGTAAGTAGAGATAACAGGTAAAAAATAAAAAGCTGCCAGTTAAAATACGAATAATGTGCCTTCTAAGCTACAATTAAATACTTTTGCACTGCCAGCAAAATTGAAGAAAAGCTCATGAAATCTTAAACAGTGGTGATACGGTCGAAATAATAAACAAATAAATAAAAATTCCTTCATTTCCACAAAATATGCACTGGGTATTCTTAAAAGCCAGTTATTAAGGTAAGGGGGCACGGTGCCAGTTAGAAAATCCTGATAATATCTGCTAAGAAATAGAGCTGACTTAGCCCAGTAGCGTTATTTTATGAATGTGTCATAAAACGGTTACCCGGATTGTAGTCTGATCCCCATGTATACAGCGGGAGATTAAACATTGAGATTTATAGTAGCTTATGCTACCGAGTATTACTTCATATACTTTAGACGCTTACATAATCACGTGAAACATATCCACTGAATGAATAAAATAAATGGAGCAAAAATGAGAATCAAATTGTCTAGAAGGGATGAAAAGTGTGATGAAAAATAGGCATTTAGGGATGAATGCCAAGAGAGCTTTACACGATGCAGTGATTGCGCCTACATTGTACTGGGCAGAGACTTGGATTGCAAGAGAGCGAGAGGTGAACAAAGTAGATGTAATGGAAGTAAAGTGTTCGAGAAGTATGATATATATGTCAAGAATAGAGGGAGAGGCGAGGTGCAAAACTGGTGCTGGAAGAAAGCTATCAATTTAATTAGATCATACAGTCCTGAAGTGATTTGGGGACACGGACATAATAACTGAGGAACGATTAGCAAATAGAGTTGGGAGAGAAAAAGTAAGGAGAAATACGCCAAAAGAAAGACCGAGTATGAGATGGATGGATGGGGTAAATAGAGCAGTGGATGCACGTTCTGAGGGCAAAGAGAGTGCTGTAAAGTAGGAAGGGTACATACGGGGGGGTTGAGTTGAGATGGAACGGTGGGGGTAAACTAGCTGCAGCCGTTGGGCTTCACAATAAAAGATCCTTGCCCACTTACTCTGTGGTGAATCCAAACACTGAGGAGGAGGGAATAATTGTGACCCTTTATTCCTAAGGACCTAATAGTGTAGAAGTAGTAGTAGTTGTAGTAGTAGTAATAATAATAATAATAATAATAATAATAATAATAATAATAATAATAATAATAATAATACAAATAACAGTAATAGTGGTGGTATTAGACGAAGAAAAAGAAAGGGGAAAAGCAATAACATATAACAGAGGAGGCAAGGTGAGCAAAAGGGTATGGAAAATTAATGGTAAGCAGCATTTAAAGGAAGTTAGAATTTTAGCTATTCTGGAGTGCCATAGAAGCAGATGATATTGAAGAAGTAGAATTAAGTCACTGAAGAATGAACGGAGAATCGTTTGTTCATTAAGTAGTGTGTGGAGGGCTTGTTTACATTACAGGGAAGGTCATTAGAGAGTATAACTTCAACTATTAATTTCATTTATATCTAACTCTTGACTGCAGGCAAGACAAAGAAAACTGAAAAGCAGGAAATGAAGTCAAAGACCTAGAAAGTGAAGAGTTTGGACACTAATTCCTCAGTTATCATTTTGCCTCTATACCTACACTCGCAGCAAACCAATGTCTTCGATCCTGTGGCGCCACCACATCGCCTGTTAACTGTGGCCTACCATTAGAGTCAACTATGCACAGATACACTAAAACTGTGAACAAGTATAGTTTGTATAAAACTGGTGATATGGGTCACTGAGAGAGGGAGGTAAGCGAGAAGCAGGGCGTAAGTTTTTAGAGGCAATATGGGGCATTGTTTTCATAAAACATGGTCAAAGTCAAACTCTTCTTTATCTACAACTCTAGATGAAGTTCCTTAGTAGACTTTGGAGACTTGAATCGTTCCACTGAGTAGGAAAAGAAAAATTGAACGATGTTTCTTTTTTAATTTAATTAATAGAGACAGTGGAATGGAACTTAAATGACTTAGCTGGCTTGAACACCTAGTAAGCATGAATACACAGGCACTATATAGTTATAAGATGGAGTAAAGTGATACACAAAGTATATTCCCTATGAACCACAAAGCATACTAAAGGAGCGAATCGAGCTAAGGAGTGGCCAAATTTTTTTCTTAAAAACAAAATAAAACAAAAAAAAAGTGACGGAAGGGATTGAGGAAGCACAGAGTATGAAGCAGTCCTGGTGTTCTCTCTCTCTCTCTCACTCTCCTGCTGGCTTCAGCAGTTTTATTTAACTAGACATTAAAAATATCACAGTGGCAATTATTAATAACAACAATTTCTATAATATATTACACACAAATTTTTCTGTTTCAGGTAACCTTTGCAAGTAACCCCATCACAGGGATATTAATCGTAATTGCTTTATTTTCTGCCAATGTTAACGTAGCACTGGGATGTGTGCTGGGTGCAGTCATAGGGCTTATTTTCTCCAAAGTAAGTAAATGAATTCTCGTGTATTACACATGTGTATATGAACCTACAAATTATTGCTTTTACTAATACTACTACACAAAAGCATGAAGGAATCACCTCATCAGCCCAGTTCCAAGAGGTTGCCAGTATGGCTACTGACTTTCCAAGGCTTTGGATTATGAAAAAAAAAGTGGACAACCACTCTATCACCCACTTTTCTTGTTTTTGTTATATTCAAAAAATTTTAGTCAATTTTATTAACTAACTCAAGTTTCAAATACTACAGCCTTAAAATATAGATATTTTACATTCTCTATCCTACTGTGGGACAGTGTTCCATGAATGCAAAGCAGAGAGGACCTTAACAAAGTAAAAGATGCAGAGCTGTAACCGTGCACTACATAAATTTCATGGTTGTTTCTGCCATGATTTCGGCAAGTCTTCAACAGAACTGGGTTCTATCTCTCCAATGTTGTAAACCCTTAAGAAGTAAATGATATTTGCTTGGTATTGGGAATATGCTCAATGTATAGCCGTGATCTTTTAATTGGCATTCTTTTAGTGGACACATTCAAGTACTTGGTGGTATTGCTTTAGGGCCATTGGGTCAGATATCTTAATATCAGTTGGCCTTATGTCCAAATCCCTCTCGCAGTTGTGTATATTGCGATTCGTTTAACTTATTAGTTGTCTTGTGAAACATTGTTTTTCCAGCAACTGCTACATCCTTGTAGTCATTCAATACCTTAGCAATTTCATCCAAGACTTCATAATGTCTTATGCACACGAATACCACACCATGATCTTCATCTAAAGAATCTACACATGAGCAATTTG
>JAXCGZ010009546.1:20000-142621 GCA_037179515.1 Halocaridina rubra
CACCTTTTGTTGACCGAACCTCGCCCCCACGAGAATGCAGATGGTCAAAACCCTAAATTACAATTACCTTCCCATTATCACCACCACCTAAGCAAGAATCACCTCAGCTGGCCACAGAGACACATATACCAATAACAAAAGAGCCAACTGAGAGCTTTCACCAATGACTCTAAACAGTATATCCTTTAATGAAACAATATCAAAACGCAAACAAAAAATCCTTAGAAGTAACAGAAAAAACGCAACCCTAATTTTATCCAAAAATTTCAAGACCTCATCAAGCAACGCGATGCACTAAAACATTCCCAATACCTTACACACAGGACAGTGCACAACAAATACAAGAACTTGTCAAATAATTCATAAAATTAGAATAATTAACTCCAAACACTTGACACAAAACTATCTATAAAATATTAACATGTTACTTTTTCAACAATAATACACGAATAATTCTCGTATATTTAAAAATTCATAGTTTACTAATATTTCTGAATATTTTAATCTTTCAATAAGTATTCTTCTTAAGCTACATGAAATTTATGTAATAGCTTTTTTATTACTTATTTGTCCACAGGATGTATCTTGACAAAGGCTTGAATGCTTTACTAGCTTCTGCATCCTTGCCAGCATATTCCATTCCTTTCAATATTGCCATAACAATCTTGCTACTCTGCTTACATGAGCCACCAACACAGTCACTTTTCCTCAGCTATACGATTCACGATGCCAACACAACTCAAGAAGTTGAATGGGAAAAAGTAAGTTCAAATCCTTAAAGTATTTAAATTTCATTTACAATAAAAAGCTAAGCTAAAGATAATTCTAAACTATGCTAATAGTGTATATGTTTTCCCCATCAGAATTTGTTCACTAATCCTAACTGTATCACCATAGTCACATATAAATGATGCACTATATAGTAATGAACAGTGTTAGACAGAAGTGCTGTCTAACACTAATAAGGTAACTTTATCACTAAGATTCTAAAAACTAATATATTAGGAAACCTTCACATGGGAGAGGGGTGATACTAAATAACCCAAATACAGAATGATTTTCAAAACATCTGTATAGAATTGCATTCTCACAATAATGCAATCACCAATAAATGAAGCAATTGCTCATTAACCTAACTCTGGTTCATTTGATCTTAAATAATAACTTTACTGTTTCAAGTCTTGTACTGTAGTAGAGTACAAAAAAATTAAGGTTAGTTCATGTAAAAAATTTATACTGTATAAGGTTGATAGATTTCTTCAATTTTCAGGTCATGAAAGGAACACTTTTAAGCGTAGGACAAGTATATGGAGTAGATACCGTACTCTCATCAAGCTTAATCTATCTTGCTTTCTTTCTATACTCGCCTTGCCTCACACTTTTTCTATACCTGGGAAGCCTCATAGGTACTCTAACCGGTAAGACAGTCTACCATAGTACATTTATATTATGAAAGTCATTTTCATGCACATTAACACTTATCAAAGACTAATACTCACCATATAATATACAGGGAGTGTTTATCTGACCTGGCTTGGACTATATTAATGGCTAGCAATTGATAGAAAATGATGGATAGCTAAAATGTTAATAAATACTTGTTATTGTAAAATCCACTGAGACTCGAATACTTATTTTGTTAATCATCCTCAGGATTATGAGAGTAGGAATACTGCTCATGTATGATTTCTATGTGTATGTGCCTAATTGTCCTCACACGAAAAGCCTCACAAAAGCAAAATATACCTTTCCTGAAAATTATGAATGCATCCAGTGCTTACAATTTCTCCACTTTTAGATGTCTAATTTTCAAATAATCTTACACTAATAAATAAGTTCTTCCTTTCGTCCTGCGAAGTTTCTTTACGAAGCTTAGAAATTTAACCTCTAGCTCTAGAGAAAACTATATCAAAGTACTGCTCCCCATCAACTTTGTCAAACCTATGAGGAAATTCGAATCCGTTGCCATATTCCCCCCTCTTTCTACATACATGCTGCAAATGGAAGTAAGTCAAACTCCTTCAGATTTTCCTCACAAGATTTCATACCTTTCACAACATGTGTTTGAACACTTTGCAATTTATTTCTCTTTCTAAATGTGGATCCAAGAAGTGCACTACATATTTTAACTTAGACTCAAAAAAAGCCTTGAAAATATTTCAGAATGCTTCTTTGTCATTTTCTAGAAGGAACATTTATATTTCCTAAGAGAGCATATGCAGCCTGTACTATACCAACTGTATGATTCTCCAATGACTAATCAACCTATACACAGACCTCTATATCATTCTTATTCTCAGATTCTTGAAGTTTTCTCCTGCTTTTGAATGCTTAATAATGGGTTTGCTTGTACTCTTTATCTATCTGAAGTACTGAATCTAAATAACTACATATCAGATCACTCATGCAAGCCTTCATTGAGGTTCTTACCTCTATTTTTGTCTTTTATTATCGTTATCATTTTGTATTAAATACAAATATATTTTAAAAAGGTAATTACATATGCTGCAAATCATTTACAAATACAGTATAAGAAAAAGAAAGGGTCCTATAACATTTTTGTTGATGTACACCATCAACAACACACAGCGGTCAAGTTTTCCGATATGTGGTCAAAACGAATGTTATTGATATCCAAAAAGTTAACTGTGAATACTATACAATATCAAGTGGTAACGGCTCATCTCCTTCCCTAGCCTTTGTTGTTTCCAGTTGTTCAATGTCCAGAGAGTGTTCTTCTACACAATTTAGGAGTCTTGCACAAAAAAAATCATCTTCACTGCGTGGATCACAACTACTGTACTTCACGTTATTTCTCCATAAGTGAAATCACCCGAAGTAATAGCCAACACTATCTCTAACATGCAAAATTTACAGCTAGATTTGTCACTTCTGAGTTCCATTTTAATTACCTCATACAGCTCTAGTTTCTGTCGATTCCTCGTTAAGTTATATACTACAGATATCATTATACTCTCCAAACACGTATTTATGCAAGTAATTCAGATCACTTCCTAATGCAATGCTACCTCTGTAACCTGGGAACTTTCACATTAAAGCAAACCTCTCCCTCTGTCAGTCCTTTCTAATCTCTAAATTCCCATTATTCTGTAACTTCTAGGATAAACTGTAATACTACATATATCATCACTTTATTGTACCTACGTAATTGCTTCTATATCTGCCTTAACCTTAAGCAGTATATCCTTTTGTTCTGCTGTGTTACTAGCTATTATATCAGTACTGGTGAACAGCAACATTGATGAGGCTGTCTTTTGGTTTATTTACTTTTTCATTATCATCCCCTAATTAAAACAAACTTAGAAGCAAACATTTTTCTCCTCTTCCTCATTTCTTCCTTTATTTAAGCTTTTAGCCTACTGTATCCAGGGCTCAAAAATTCCATCTTTTACTTGGTCTTATCAGCTCAAATGAAGATTGTCCCATATTCTAGACAGCCTTTTGGAATGTTTTCTCATAATTAGTATTTCTTTGTGTGTCCTCTGTATCAATGAATGCCTTGATTAAACTTGCCTTTTTTTCCCTAATGTACTTACTAAACTTGTGAATACTGCAAGTATTATTTGGATCATACAATACACCTAGTTTCCTTATCATATCTGAGACTCTAGCCTTATCAGTGTCATGTTTCCCTTACCATGTTGACTCTTGGGATACGCATATGCCTAAGATATTCACCAATTTCTCTTTAAAAATGCGCCTGTCTGATCAAAGGACCTTTCTCTCTCAATCACACATACATACACAAACAGTGACTGTCATATCCTGCATAAGGAAGTTGACCGAGTGTGAGCACGCACCCATTCACCAGAAGCCAACTCATGACATCTCTATTCTTTCAATCTCCTTTACTGTCACATTACTTTCCAAAGCATTTAAGAAAATTTTTGCAGTGCCCTCCTGGTTGGTATTTAGCTCTGAATAACTGTTCTGAACTGTTAAAATCTTCCTTTCTGTGAGTATCCAAAGCTGCAATTTCATCATTTTAAGTAGATAGTAAGGTACTGATACTCAACTCATTTCAGCTATCACTGAACTTTTCATTACTATCATCTTGTTTGCAATTTCTTTTCCTCACTTCACTCTTTATAGTTCTTTTTGGAGGTTACTGTTTCATGCTCTAGTATCTTCTTTCTCCTTATCAAAGAATTTAACATCTGTCTGAGTATACTATTTTCCCTCTTAGTTATCCAACCATTCTCTCATTTCTCTTTCCATGCTCTTTTAACTGACATCCAAATTATTTACTTTCTAAAAGCATTTCCCCATCAAGATGTCCCTCCCTTACCTTTTCCCAGGTTATATGGCGAAAAATGTTGTCGGTATCATTGTGGGAAGTAATACCAGATATTGGTGTTTTTTCAAAATTATTATACACAAAATTGCTATAGCCTCTCCCAAATACAAAATCAATATTAATCTCATCAATGCATCGTTTATCTTCCTAGTAACTTAAGTTTGCCTTCAATAAGGATAAACAGGTATCAAAAGTATAATAAAAAAAAAAAGCGACTGTAAGGTGTTTTCACCCATATTACAGTGACGCTGAACTTCGGTTTTAGTAGCTACTACTATCTGATTACCAAACCAAACAGAAAATTATTTAATTGCAAAACAGCTGCATCGAAGGGATACCAATAATAGTAGTAGTAGTAGTAGTAGTAGTAGTAGTAGTAGTAGTAGTAGTAGTAGCAGTAGTAGTAGTAGTTGTTTATAATTACAAGAGCCAATACAGAAGCTCCCCTACTGACGAACAACCGAGTTACGAACAATCACAAATACAAACAAAAAGCTACTCATTATCTACTTATGTATTAATGTATGTATTACTATACTATAGTGCATTATTACATTATCATTACTTTAATAAAATTCATTAATACTGCATATTTTATGTTTTATGTAGTCGTAAAGTGTCTTTAGCCTAAGAACTGGCTTCTGGAGCCCAACTTGTTTGTAAGTTGATGAGTGTCTGTAATGGCTGAAATTGTCATTTCAGGAGTCCTGCTAAGCTCTGTGCCTTATACAAATGTTTACTCTGGTCTGTGGGGGTATAATGGCTTACTTACATCAGGTGCCATTTCATTCTTCTTGGTGCCAACACCTTCAGTAGCACTGGCAGCTGGACTTGGAGCTGCACTTGCAACTGCAATACAAGGTGCTATATTAAATGCATTTGCACCGGTAAGTACAGCTATTGTATACTGAATCAACTACGATTTCAGATGTTTATCTCCGTTAGTATATTTTAACACTGAATTACAATTATCTATATCAACAGGAAATAACATAAGAATAGGTGAGTGGCACGGGCAAATAAGACCTTATCTGATATAAAATAATAATTCTCCTATGGTACAAAAACTATGTGACTTGTGATAACATGAGAAGACATTCTTGTATCTGTTCAATAAGATATTCTAATGTGAAAAATCTTATAATATCATGGTAATGTAACATATCAATATTATAAGTCTTAATCAAAATACCGAATATTTATTGTTTCTCCCTAATAATCTTGCATGAATATCACTGCACAAAATAAAAAATCATATGTGATAAACTTATTAAATACAAATACTTCATTAGAAAACTGTTTGAGGGGCTACTGCTGTTTAAGTTTTAATTGCTGTCAAACACGTGATATTATAATATCCATTTGCAACTGACACTTTGAAAAAAAAGTCTCAAAACATATTTCAGTGGTTTTCAGAAACATTAAATCCCAATGCAGCCAGTAAAGTGGCCACAACTAAATAAAAAAAAAAGGAGGCAACAGGGATATTTTTTACCCTGAACATGCCATCTTTTACATCAGCTATTTCTGCAGCAAGGAAATTTTTCAGTGCCAGACCTTTCTTCTCCTATCCTTAATCAGCTGTTATGATAAACAGGGAAAATGGGTTGTGGAATTATGTTTTGAAAAAGACACCATTTTATAGGAAAATGCACACTTGGGGTGGTGTGCTAAGATGCTTTGATGTCCATATTTAAATAATTATTATTAATATCATGACTAATGTAGCATTCATTTATTTACAGACAGAAATACCGGTCATTTCATATCCTTTCAATATCGTGACTGTGTCACTGACAGCAATTGCAAATACACCAGGCTCACCTTTTCATACAGTTGTTAAGCCAAGCTTCCCTGAAAAACATCTCATCCAGTACTACAAGAGCATCAAAAGAAACAAGGTAATGAACATATATGTAAATTACAGTTAAGAAAACAGGTAGAAGAATATAAAATATATATATATATATATATATATATATATATATATATATATATATATATATATATATATATATATATATATATATATATATATATATATATATATATATATATACACAGTGATCTCCCGCTGTATCGCGTTTCTTGGTTCGCGTTCTCACTGTATCGCGGTTTTATTTTTGGCAAATTATTATTGTAAAATACCTATGTACATGAGTATATCATGTAATTACCACTTCATTCACCGTAATTTTATCTATCACTTTCACATAAATTTACATTCCATGCTGTTATTTATGAAGTAAGGGGTGGTTTGTTAACAGTACAGGGAGGGTTTGTACAGTGTAAACGTAAAATTAAATTAAAATATCTATGTACACATAGGCTGATCCTACTTCGCGGTTTTCCTGTCTCGCGCCAGGTCCCGGAACCGAACTACAGTGATAATGGGGGGATTACTGTATATATATATATATATATATATATATATATATATATATATATATATATATATATATATATATATATATATATATATATATATATATATATATATATATATATAGTGGTGACCCCAACCCACGAACTTAATAAGTTCCCAATATCTGTTCATGGGATGGATTGTTCGTTATGTTGGATTTATTTATCCCATTGAAAAGCATGTAAATTCAATTAATCCATTCCTGGTCATAATAAATAATAATTTAAAAAACATTTTAGTCACTAAAAACATGAAATATAATACAGGTTATATGTATTTCATCTGTAAAAGAAAAATTACATTAATAATAGAAAAGAATTCTACTCTACTAAAGTAAAACATGTACATATTCAGGTATACAGTATACACTAGCTGATACCCAGTATAAAATAGCAGAGTCCAGCACTAAGAAAAAGTTGTCATATTCTCCCACTAATAACAAATACAGTAGGAAAGAGTACATATTGGAGGTACAAAAAAATAATGTAGGTAAGAAACAGTACTGTATTTACCTTTGTGGATGATTGTTGCTGGCATACGTAGATGGTGGTGGAGAAGGGATATAACCTTCAGTTTCGATAAATTTAGCAAATTCCTTCATGTAAGAATACGCCGCTTTTTGGTTGGAACTAGCTGCCTCTCCATGTCTACTGACGCTATGAATCCCAGGTTGTCAATGAAAGTGTTCAAACCAGCTTCGACTGGCTTTAAATTCCTCAACTTTAGCGCCACTAGAACTCGGAGAGTTCGCTACTAAATCACGGTGAATTTGCAAAACCTTAGTGAATATTATGGCCTCGCTCTCCAACCAGCTGTTTTTTTCATTTATCCACAACAATAATAATTTTTCTACCTTTTCTATAAATTGTGACCTTTTCTTTGTTAATATATTTACTCCCTTAGGCACGTCAGCCATCTTTAAGATCTCTCTATTCTTTAAAATAGTACAGATGGTCGAATTTGCCTTGTTATACTGCGTGGCGAGATCGGACACACAAACCCCATTTTCATGTTTAGAAATTATTTCTTTCTTCGTTTCCACTGTTATACGTCTAGGGTGCTTGATGCCAATATCACTAACACTTAACTTTCTTAGAAGCCATAATAAGGGCTATATGAGAGGTAAAGCAATGGAAAATAAAGCAAGATCTATGAACAGATCACGAACGAACCACACAGCGTAGGCACTAATGCAGAACTGAGAGCAGTCGAATGAGACACATGGTGGCTTGGCTAACACATGCGTATTTGCGGATTGGCTTGTTCATGGGTACAGGCGTTCGTGGGTTGGGTCACCACTATATATATATATATGTATGTATATATATATATATATATATATATATATATATATATATATATATATATATATATATATATATATATATATATATATATATATATATATATATATATATATATATATATATATATATATATATATATATATATATATATATATATTATATATATATATATATATGAATCATATTTTACCCTGACCAGGACTCGAACCTAAAACACATAATTACTGTGTCAAGGCACTACCAACTACACCACAAATGGTCTAAAAGAGAAACCAACCTTACAGCTTAACAGCTATACTAGAAATGAACGCATTTATTCTAAATGCCTTTTTGTTCATATTACAATTTCTTCCAACCTCACTCGTGGCTTTGTTTTCGCATTTAATTCAAATTCCAATCAAAACAGGCATCAACAATATTCAAAAAAGCACATTAACATATGTGAAAACATGAATCATACTTTACCCAGACCAGGTCTCGAACTTAAGACACATAAGTACTGTGACAAGGCACAACCAACTACACCACAAAACGTCTAAATGAGAAACCAACCTTACAGCTTAAACATTGAACAGTTCAGAAAAGAGTTCCAGGAGCTGAATATGGAAAATGATGCCATGAAAACGTCCTTTGCTGATGCACTAAAGGGGAATGTGGCAGTAAAAGAGGCTGTAAAGGTGGTGGCACTGGAAAACATACAAACAGTTGACTATAAAGAGACAGTAATCGAAAAAATGAAAGACGTTGTGATGGAAAGGGCAAACCCACTCATCAGACAGGCACTTGATAAGGAGAAGACAGTGGTAATCTCAGGCATAAGTGAATCCCAGGAGCCAACATGGCAGGGGAGACTTGAAGAAAATAAAGCTAACGTTGTAGACCTGATAAGAAAGCTTGGAGTAGTATGTGGTCCTGAGGATATTGTAAACATACACCAACTAGGTAAATATTCGAGGGAAGGAAAGCCGAGACCAACAAAAGTAACCTTTGAGAGAGGGGAGACATGTAGGGAAATATTGTTGAGAAAAAAAAGTCTAAAAGACCTTCAAGAATGCAAAGAAGTGTTCATTAGACGATACAGAACACAGGAAGAGATGGGAAAGATCAAAAACTTGTTGCAAGAGGCAAGAAGGTTAAATGATGAAAGAAATGAAGAAGAGAAGAAAAATTTTCGTTACAGAATACTTCCAGACAAAGGGGAGATAAAGAAGATAATGACAGAAGATCAGGGGATGGGGCCTCATTAAGATTGTTATACACAAATGCTGATGGATTAGCTGGTAAGGCAGTAGAATTAAAAGATAGGATTCACAACAGTAAGGCAGATATAGTAGCAATTACAGAGACTAAGTTGAGTGAGGACATAAACAGTGTCACAGTTTTTCCTAAGGGCTTCAGAATACTAAGGGTTGAAAGATCTGAGAGGACTGGTGGAGGGATAGCACTGCTCATAAGTGAGAGGATTCAAGTTGAAGAAATAAACTTGGCTATAGAAAGTGAGTTCAGGGAATTTCTTGTTGCTCGCATAAATACTGGGTCAGAGAGCATTATAATAACTGTTGTATACAACCCACCAAGGAACCAAAATAGGCTTGAAATTTATGAGGAAAGTCATATAGGTACGATTGAAGTCATAAACTCAGTTGTTAACATGGCGCGGGAGGAAAAATGTAGGATTTTGATTATGGGAGACTTTAATCATAAAGAGATAGATTGGATAAATCTTGACCCACACAGTGGTGAGGACTCATTTGGGGCAAGATTCCTAGATTGCGTACAAGGGAATTTCCTACACCAACATGTAATGGAACCAACAAGAGCCAGGGGTGGGGATGAGCCATCACTACTTGATCTAGTGTTCACAGATAATGTGTTGGATATTGAAAATATTGAGTATGAACCACCAATTGGAAAGAGTGACCACTGTGTGTTGTTGATGGAGTATATCATTGAAGACATTCTTCCTGAGAGTAGAGGCACTGAGGACATGAGGAGGAACTATCCGAAAGGAGATTACATCAAAATGAATGAGCTTTTTGCAGTTATTGACTGGAGAACCTTATTTTACAACAAATCTGTACAAGAAATGTATGACATCTTTTGTGAGAAATATGGGAAGATAGTAGATTGCTGCATACCTGTCACCAAAGTAGGTGTAATTCATGCCAGAGAGAAATGGTTCGATAATGGGTGTAAAAGAGCTAAGGAGTGGAGAGACAAATGCTGGAAAAGGTATAGGAGGAGAAAAAACATAAATGCCTGGCAAACCTACAAAAGAGCAAGAAATGACTACCTAAGTAAAAGGAGAGAGGCAGAGAGAGATTATGAGAGGGACATCACCAGGAAGGCTAAAGAAAATCCCAAGCTTTTCCACAGCTTTATCAGAGGAAAACTGAAGGTAAAAGAACAGGTTTTAAGGATAAAGAGAGCGGATGGAAGCATCACTGAGACGGACGAAGAGATCTGCAAAGAATTGAACAAGGAGTTTCAGTCAGTATTTACAGTAGAAAATACCCCACCCCCTCAGATTGCAGTGATAGAAGCTCAAGGGCCGGTATTAGAGAACATCAACCTTACAGCCACAGAGGTATGCAAAGCGCTGATGGATTTAGATGTTCATAAAGCTACAGGTCCTGATGACATATCCCCTCATGTGCTTAAAAAATGCGCAAACACAATATCAGTGGCACTAAGTATCATATTTAAGGAGTCACTGGAGTCGGGGGAGATTCCAAGATGCTGGAAACAAGCAAATGTGATACCTATCTTCAAAAAGGGAAGGAGGGATACGGCTCTGAACTATAGACCAGTTTCCTTGACCAGCATAGTTTGCAAACTTATGGAGAAACTACTAAGGAAACATATCTCTCTTCACTTGGAATCCTTCAACTTTTTGTCAGTGAGGCAACATGGCTTCAGAGAAGGAAGATCAACAGTAACAAACTTATTAGAATTTTATGATGAGGTAAGCCAAATCTTACAGGAAAGAGAGGGCTGGGCAGATTGCATATTCCTAGACTTCCAGAAAGCGTTTGACACTGTTCCACATGGGAGACTTATTAGGAAGCAGCAATCAATGGCTAGAATAGGTGGAAATGTCTTGGAATGGATAAAAACTTACTTAGAAGGAAGGGAACAGAGGGTTAGAGTAAGACACTCAGTGTCTGAATGGAGAAGAGTTAGTAGTGGAGTTCCACAGGGTTCAGTTTTAGGGCCACTTTTGTTCCTTGTATATGTAAATGACCTACCAGAGTCTGTAAATTCATTCATGAATATGTTTGCAGATGATGCAAAGATTGTGAAGAAAGTAAAAAACGAGAACAATGGTAGAGAACTTCAGGAGGATCTAAATAATCTGCATGAGTGGTCAGAAAAGTGGCTAATGAAATTCAATACCTCAAAATGTAAGGTAATGAGAATGGGTACAAGTGCAAGAAGGCCCAAGCTTGACTACTCGGTGGCTGGAGTACAACTTCAAGAGACAGAAAATGAGAGAGATCTAGGAGTAAACATACTGGCAGATTTGTCTCCAGAAATACATATAAATGGCGTAGTAAGGGCAGCATATGCATTCTTATCAAATGTAAGGGTAGCCTTCAGGCACATGGACAAGGAAATGTTCAGAAATATTTATGTAACCTATGTGAGGCCAAAACTCGAATATGCAGCCCCCTTTTGGAATCCGCACTTGAAAAAGCACATAGCTAAGCTTGAAAAAGTTCAAAGACATGCCACGAAACTGGTGCCAGAAATACGCAATCTCGGTTATGATGAGAGGCTGAGGGAATTAGACTTGCCATCACTCGAAGCTAGAAGAGTAAGGGGGGATATGGTGACAGTCTTTAAATTCCTTCATGGTTATGATAGAGTGGATAGGGATCGATATTTCGATATGGCTGGCTCTAGAACTAGAGGTCATAGTCTGAAGCTTCGTAAGAAAACTTGTTTGCAGGATGTAAGGAAATACTTTTTCAGTGTAAGAGTAGTTGATAATTGGAATTCGCTAAGCGAGGAGGTAGTTAATGCTATCTCAATCCATAGTTTTAAGAACAGGTATGATAAGTATCACTAAGTCTAAAAATGGAACCGATCAGGAGACGGGAAGATACGAGCTTTGGGCTCTTTCCCGTAAACCACAATTAGGTAATCACTAGAATGAACGCATGCTTCTGAATACCTTTTGGTTCATATTAGTTTCTCCCAACCTCACTTGTGGCTTTGTTTTCACATTTAATTCAAACCAAAACTAAATAGGAATCAACAATAATCAAATAAGCACAATAACATATGTGAAAACATGAATTATATTTTACTCCGACCGTGACTCGATCCTAAGACACAAAATTACTGAATGCCTTTTTGTTCATGTTAAAGTTTCTCCTAACATCACTCGTGGCTTCAGAAAGGCATTCAGAGAGAATGTGTTCATACCTAGTACTGCATAGCAGTTAAGCTGTAGGGTTGGTTTCACTTTTAGACCTTCTGTGGTGTAGTTGGTAGCACCTTGGTACAGTAATTAAGTATCATAGGTTCGAATCCCAGTCGGGGTAAAATAAGATTCAAGTTTTCATATACGTTAATGTGCTTATTTGATTATTGCTGATGCCTATTTAGATTGGGATTTGAATTAAATTTGAAAATGAAGCCACGAGTGAGGTTGGTAGAAACTGTAATATGAACAACAACAAAAAAAAGCATTCAGAGAGAATGCGTTCATTCCTAGTATAGCAGTTAAGCTGTAAGGTTGGTTTCTTTTTTAGACCTTCTGTGGTGTAGATGGTAGTGCACTGGCACAGTAATTTTGTCTTAGGCTTTATATATATATATATATATATATATATATATATATATATATATATATATATATATATATATATATATATATATATATATATATATATATATATATATATATAAAGAAGAGGGAGAGTAGAGGGGAGTATAACTGCTCCCCAAACTGTTTCTTTTTTGATGTCGGCCACCCCCACTTTTAAAGGGGAAACAGCCACGGTATATATATATATATATATATATATATATATATATATATATATATATATATATATATATATATATATATATATATATATACAGTATATATATATATATATATATATATATATATATATATATAATATATATATATATATATATATATATATATATATATATATATATATATATATATATATATATATATATATATATATATATATATATATATATATATATATATATATATATATATACAGTATATATATATATATATATATATATATATATATATATATATATATATATATATATATATATATATATATATATATACAGTATATATATATATATATATATATATATATATATATACTATATATATATATATATATATATATATATATATATATATATATATATATATATATATATACAGTATATATATATATATATATATATATATATATATATATATATATATATATATATATATATATATATATATATATATATATATATACAGTGTTCCCCCGGTTATTCGCGTTTCTTGGTTCGCGTTCTCACTGTATCGCGTTTTTTTTGGATAAATTATTAATTTATTTCATGGGTATATGCAAAAATATTAAAATATTAAAAAAAAAATTCTCAGTATTTTCATTTTTTTTATTGAAAAAAAAAAAAAAAAAAAAACATTTCATTATGTAATTGATAAAAAAAATTATTTCCCAGCCTACGAATAATAAAACAGTAAAAAAATAGTAAAAAAAACATTAATTTAGATAGATACATTAATTGACCACCTCATTTGAAAAGTACAGTATAATCTTTACAAAAGGAATATTTGGTCGAAATTACAATGAATAAATACAATAGATTTTGTACAATCATCAAATAAGTAAATGAATTTTAAATTAATATACATTGTACTAATAACTGAATGATATATGTACGTACAGTATAACTCACAGTATTGCATCATGCGAAATAGTGTTCGATAGCGTACAATGTATTGGGGTCGCAGCTACGTGAGCTAGCATATATATTTATATTTCCAGTAGTTTCATGATTTTATTGATAAAAAAAAACGTATTTATTAGCCTAAGAATAATAAAACAGTAAAAAACATAAATACTAACAGTATTGCAACATGTAAAATACGATACCGCTATCAGCATTTTGGACAAAGACTCGTTCAGTCTAACTCACGTGTGCACCGTTCATGTTGTGCTTATTAAACGTTTTGCTTGTGTTCGATAGTGTACAATGTATTGGGGTCGCAGCTACATGAGCTAGCATATATATTTATATTTCCAGTAGTTTCATGATTTTATTGATAAAAAAACGTATTTATTAGCCTAAGAATAATAAAACAGTAAAAAATAGTAAAAAACATAAATACTAACAGTATTGCAACATGTAAAGTACGATACCTCTATCAGCGTTTCGGACAAAGGCTTCCACCATCTTCCATTGTCTTGCCTCACTCGTGTGCGCCATTCACGTTGTGCTTATTATTATTATGTTTTGCTTGTGATTTTTTTACTCGCATATTTTAACCTTTGCAATGCCTCCCAAGCATCCTTCATCTTCTAAGGCTTCTTGTAGTGAGTCTAAGCGGCAAAGGAATGTTAACCACTGTAGATAAAGTGAAACTCTTAGATATGTTGAAAGAAGGAAAAATGTTTGTGGATGTCGGCCGCTATTTTACGTAAACGTAAAAATTATTGTAAAATATGGAACCTATGTATGTCAAGTCATCATCACCTCATTCACGGCAAGTTTTCCTATAACTTTCATAAAAAATTACGTTGCTTGGTGTTATTTATAATGTAAAGGGTGTTCTTTTAAAAGTACACGGAGGGTTTATACAGTGTAAACGTAAAAATACATTAAAATATCTATGTACATATAGGCTGATCCTACTCCGCGGATTTCCTGGTTCGCGCCGTGTCCCGGAACCGAACTACCGCGAAAAGGGAGGTAACACTGTGTATATATATATATATATATATATATATATATATATATATATATATATATATATATATATATATATATATGCTTAGTACATTGACCAAGGCACCAGCCACCCATTGAAAGACTACAACTGAAGGTATTAGGATGCAACTAGGACTGGGCCAGACAGTTCCGGGTTGAGTCTTCCTTCAATACGGTTCTTTCCTCATGCCTACATCTAAAACTCGAATATGCAGCCCCCTTTTGGAATCCGCACTTGAAAAAGCACATAGCTAAGCTTGAAAAAGTTCAAAGACATGCCACAAAACTGGTGGCAGAAATACGCAATCTCAGTTATGATGAGAGGCTGAGGGAATTAGACTTACCATCACTCGAAGCTAGAAGAGTGAGGGGGGATATGGTGACAGTCTTTAAATTCCTTCATGGTTATGATAGAGTGGATAGGGATCGATATTTTGATATGGCTGGCTCTAGAACTAGAGGTCATAGTTTGAAGCTTCGTAAGAAAACTTGTTTGCAGGATGTAAGGAAATACTTTTTCAGTGTAAGAGTAGTTGATAATTGGAATTCGCTAAGCGAGGAGGTAGTTAATGCTATCTCAATCCATAGTTTTAATTACAGATATGATAAGCATCACTAAGTATAAAATGGAACCGATGAGGAGACGGGAAGATACGAGCTTTGGGCTCTTTCCCGTAAACACAACTAGGTAATCACCCAAGCTTTTCCACAGCTTTATCAGAGGAAAACTGAAGGTAAAAGAACAGGTTTTAAGGCTAAAGAGAGCGGATGGAAGCATCACTGAGACGGATGAAGAGATCTGCAAAGAATTGAACAAGGAGTTTCAGTCAGTATTTACAGTAGAAAATACCCCACCCCCTCAGATTGCAGTGATAGAAGCTCAAGGGCCGGTATTAGAGAACATCAACCTTACAGCCACAGAGGTATGCAAAGCGCTGATGGATTTAGATGTTCATAAAGCTACAGGTCCCGATGACATATCCCCTCATGTGCTTAAAAAATGCGCAAACACAATATCAGTGGCACTAAGTATCATATTTAAGGAGTCACTGGAGTCGGGGGAGATTCCAAGATGCTGGAAACAAGCAAATGTGATACCTATCTTCAAAAAGGGAAGGAGGGATATGGCTCTGATCTATAGACCTGTTTCCTTGACCAGCATAGTTTGCAAAGTTATGGAGAAACTACTAAGGAAACATATCTCTCTTCACTTGGAATCCTTCAACTTTTTGTCAGTGAGGCAACATGGCTTCAGAGAAGGTAGATCAACAGTAACAAACTTATTAGAATTTTACGATGAGGTAAGCCAAATCTTACAGGAAAGAGAGGGCTGGGCAGATTGCATATTCCTAGACTTCCAGAAAGCGTTTGACACTGTTCCACATGGGAGACTTATTAGGAAGCTGCAATCAATGGCTAGAATAGGTGGAAATGTTTTGGAATGGATAAAAACTTACTTAGAAGGAAGGGAACAGAGGGTTAGAGTAAGACACTCAGTGTCTGAATGGAGAAGAGTTAGTAGTGGAGTTCCACAGGGTTCAGTTTTAGGGCCACTTTTGTTCCTTGTATATGTAAATGACCTACCAGAGTCTGTAAATTCATTCATGAATATGTTTGCAGATGATGCAAAGATTGTGAAGAAAGTAAAAAACGAGAACAATGGTAGAGAACTTCAGGAGGATCTAAATAATCTGCATGAGTGGTCAGAAAAGTGGCTAATGAAATTCAATACTTCAAAATGTAAGGTAATGAGAATGGGTACAAGTGCAAGAAGGCCCAAGCTTGACTACTCAGTGGCTGGAGTACAACTTCAAGAGACAGAAAATGAGAGAGATCTAGGAGTAAACATATTGGCAGATTTGTCTCCAGAAATACATATAAATGGCATAGTAAGGGCAGCATATGCATTCTTATCAAATGTAAGGGTAGCCTTCAGGCACATGGACAAGGAAATGTTCAGAAATATTTATGTAACCTATGTGAGGCCAAAACTCGAATATGCAGCCCCCTTTTGGAATCCGCACTTGAAAAAGCACATAGCTAAGCTTGAAAAAGTTCAAAAACATGCCACGAAACTGGTGCCAGAAATACGCAATCTCAGTTATGATGAGAGGCTGAGGGAATTAGACTTACCATCACTCGAAGCTAGAAGAGTGAGGGGGGATATGGTGACAGTCTTTAAATTCCTTCATGGTTATGATAGAGTGGATAGGGATCGATATTTTGATATGGCTGGCTCTAGAACTAGAGGTCATAGTTTGAAGCTTCGTAAGAAAACTTCTTCGCAGGATGTAAGGAAATACTTTTTCAGTGTAAGAGTAGTTGATAATTGGAATTCGCTAAGCGAGGAGGTAGTTAATGCTATCTCAATCCATAGTTTTAAGGACAGGTATGATAAGTATCTCTAAGTATAAAATGGAACCGATCAGGAGACGGGAAGATACGAGCTTTGGGCTCTTTCCCGTAAACACAATTAGGTAATCACACTGAATATTCTGGTGTATTCATTACACATCTCTTGCTATTCCATTACATTTGACAAGTCACAACATTCCCCACATCTGTCTCTTTTTACAACAGCTAATGGCCCCCAGTACCCAGCATAGAGGGGTGCGAAGAATCTCCGGGGATTGTGTTGATTCCACTATTGGCTTGAGGGCAGACACGCCTAGTGGTAGTAATGGTTCTGCCCATAACCTTGCACCTCCCAACATATCTGCTTCTTTTACTCTTCACTATTCTAACATTCGTGGGTTGAACTCTAATCTTTCATCTGTAGAACAGCACTTGGGTACTTTCCTCCATAACCTCCTCCTCCTATCTGAAACCAAGCTGTCTATACTGTACATGCTTCCACTGACCCATTTCAGATTCCTCACTATAATCTGTATACTCGTTTTCATTCCAAAGGTGGGGTCTGTGCCTACTGCAACATTAACACTCCTACTGCGAGGCTCATGGACCTCGAATTTCCCGACTTTGATGTTCTCTGGCTAAAAGTCTATCTCTCCACTACCACTATCTTCCTTTGCTTCTGCTACTGTTCTCCAATTCCACCGAGTTTGTGTCTTTCTTTGAATATCTCTCCTCGTGCCATGAGTCCTTGCTATCTTCTCACCCACATGCCGAAGTTCTCTACATTGGAGACTTCAATGTACACCACAGTGAGTGGCTTCATTCCTCTCACACTGATGTGGGAGGAAGTGAGGCCCTTGCTTTCTCTATTACTCACGATCTGGAGTTAATTATCAAGCATCCTACTCGTGTTCCTAATCGTCATGAACATGCAGCAAACACTCTTGACCTACTTTTTACTTCTAATCCTTCAAACTACTCTTATTCTGTGCTTTCCCATCTTAGTAAATCTGACCACTCTATGATCTCAGTCTCTTCCATTTTCGCTCCCCCTCCACCAATCCCTCCTACTCAGCGCCGCCTTTGGCACTTTGAGCATACCCAAATGAAAATTTGCGCAACTTCCTCTTTGACTTCCCATGGGATGACTACTGCTTTCTGTCCAGCAAACCTGATTGGTTAGCTTTAAAAGTTGCCGAAATCATGACCGCAGGGGTTGGAGGCGTACATCCCCTCTTCTACAAAAACTCTCTCCCCCTAAACCTTGGTTTGACAGTGCCTGCTCCATGGTTATCCAGGCCAGGAATCGGGCACACCTATCTTACCATGCCTCTCCTTCCAATTTAACTCGCTCTGCTTTTATTGTAGCTAGGAATTGCTGTATTGCTCAGATTCGAAGGTCTAAGGTTTCCTTTATAAAAAGGAAAGTTGATGACCTTAACTCCTCTCCCACTGACAAATGCTTCTGGTCCTTAGCTAAAAACCTCTCCAATAACATCTGTGACTAAAGCTTTCCCCTTCTTATTCATTCTGATGGTTCAATAGCTTGCTTTCCCACAGACAAAGCCACTCTTTTTGGCTCTCATTTTTCTGCCAACTCTTCTATAAACAATTCCAGCACACCTGTTCCTCAATCTTTACCCATCTCTAACCCTATGCCTTCCCTTATCCTTTCTTCAGGCAAAGTTCATAAGGTTCTTCGCTCACTAAAGACGAACAAGGCATCTGGTCCCGATGGTATCCCTGCAAAGTTCCTTAAGGAGTTTGCAGATGAACAGGCTCCCTTGTTTTGCCGTCTTTTTTGCCTCATTCTGTCAACCAGTATCCATACTTCATCTTGGAAGCATGCTCTAGTTCAACCTGTTCTTAAGAAGGGTGATTGCTCTATTCCTTCAAACTACCGACCTATTCCCCAAACCTCCTCTATTGTTAAAGTTTTTAAAAATTTGCTCAATGCTCACTTCTTGAAACGCCTTGAATCTAACTCACTTATCTCTGATCACCAGTACGGCTTCCGCAAGGCAAGATCCACTGGTGATCTCCTGTCCTATCTTACTCATGTATGGTCATCTTCTCTGAGGAACTATGGGGAATCCTTTGTCGTCGCCCTTGATATCTCTAAGGCCTTTGACAGAGTCTGGCATTCGGCTCTGTTGGCCAAGCTCCCTGCCTATGGCTTTACCCCTTCTTTCTGTTCTCTGATTTCCAGTTTTCTTACTGACCGTTTTATATCTGTACTTGTTGATGGTGCGACATCTAGCCCGTTCTCTGTTACCAGTGGTGTTCCACAGGGCTCTGTTCTTTCACCTTCTCTGTTCCTTCTTTTCATCAATGATCTTCTACAGTCCCCATCTTCCTCTCTTCTTCATGCCTTTGCTGATGATTCTACCCTTCACTTTTCCTCTGCTTTTTCTTCACAACCATCATCTGCTACTCGTAATCAGTCTTGTATCACTCTTTCTTCTACTCTCAACTCCGATTGGCAGACAGTATCTGAGTGGGGCACTCAAAATTTAGTTAAATTCAATGCCTCCAAGACACTGTTTCTGGGCAGCTCTTTATCTTCTTCTCCTCCTGATAACCCTATTGTCTTCGAAACTAACGGAATTTAATTCTATCAACATATTAGGAATACATATAGCCTCTAACTTGTCTTGGAGGAATCACATAATCCAAATTTCTAAATCTTCATAAAAAATATTGGGGTTTTTGTTTCGTTTTCGTCATTACTTTTCCCCTTTACAGTTACTTAAAATTTATAAAGGTCTTATCCGTCCCTGCTTAGAATACTGCTCACTCATCTGGGGTGCTTCTTCTTATACTTATCTCCTTGATAGGGTTGAATTTAAGGTAGTCAGACTCATTAATGATACTTCTCTTACTTCTAATCTGGATTCTCTCTCTCTTCGCCGTAATATATCTTCCCTTTCTCTTTCCTATCGCTACTACTTCCATCGCTGCTCTGATGAGTTGGCGATTTGCATCCCTCCCCCATTGCTGAGGCCGAGTAACACTCGCCAAGCTGCCTCATCTCACAGGTACTGTGTGGAGATTTGTAGCTTGCGGACTGGTCGGTGCAGCGACTGCTTCTTCCCATCTACCTCCAGACTCTGGAACTCTATTCCTTCTTCTTTCTTTCCTAATTATTATGACCTATCCTCCTTCAAAAAGCAGATCTATCGTCATCTCAGGGCCTAAACCTCCATATCTCAAGGTCCTCTGTACTTTAACTATTTTGTCTGTCTGTCGTTTTCTTTGTGTAACATTACCTCATCTCTACCTTGTCCTTAACCTTTTTCTTTTCCTTCATCTTGGTGCTCTCTCGTGCCCGGGCCTTTATTGATGAGGCTAATTTTTGCCTGTCCCGGTGTCACACTCATAAATAAAGATATATATATATATATATATATATATATATATATATATATATATATATATATATATATATATATATATATATATATATATATATATATATATATATATATATATATATATATATATATATATATATATATATATATATATATATATATATATATATATATATATATATATATATATATATATATATATATATTATCAAATAAGCACATTACATATGTGAAAACATGAATCATTTTTTACCCCGACCGGGACTCGAACCTAGGACTTATGATTACTAAGTCAAGGCGATACCACTAGACCACAGAAGGTTAAAAGGAATCCAACCTTATAGCTTATATCTGCTATACTTAGGAATGAACGCATTCTAACTGAATGCCACTATGTTCATATTACAGATTCCCCAACCTCACTCGTGGCTTCATTTGAGCATTTAATTCAATTCCCAATCTCATTCGGGCCATGAAATTATCAAATAAGCACATTACATATGTGAAAACATGAATCATTTTTTACCCCGACCGGGACTCGAACCTAGGACTTATGATTACTAAGTCAAGGCGCTACCACTAGACCACAAAAGGTTAAAAGGAATCCAACCTTATAGCTTATATCTGCTATACTTAGGAATGAACGCATTCTAACTGAATGCCACTATGTTCATATTACAGATTCCCCAACCTCACTCGTGGCTTCATTTTAGCATTTAATTCAATTCCCAATCTCATTCGGGCCATGAAATTATCAAATAAGCACATTACATATGTGAAAACATGAATCATTTTTTACCCCGACCGGGACTCGAACCTAGGACTTATGATTACTAAGTCAAGGCGGGAATCTGTAATATGAACATAGTGGCATTCAGTTAGAATGCGTTCATTCCTAAGTATAGCAGATATAAGCTATAAGGTTGGATTCCTTTTAACCTTTTGTGGTCTAGTGGTAGCGCCTTGACTTAGTAATCATAAGTCCTAGGTTCGAGTCCCGGTCGGGGTAAAAAATGATTCATGTTTTCACATATGTAATGTGCTTATTTGATCATTTCATGGCCCGAATGAGATTGGGAATTGAATTAAATGTTAAAATGAAGCCACGAGTGAGGTTGGGGAATCTGTAATATGAACATAATGGCATTCAGTTAGAATGCGTTCATTCCTAAGTATAGCAGATATAAGCTATAAGGTTGGATTCCTTTTAACCTTCTGTGGTCTAGTGGTAGCGCCTTGACTTAGTAATCATAAGTCCTAGGTTCGAGTCCCGGTCGGGGTAAAAAATGATTCATATATATATATATATATATATATATATATATATATATATATATATATATATATATATATATATATATATATATATATATATAGTGCACAGTATGTCATATCATAATATTGTCTTTAAGTAATTGATATATGGTATTTTATCTTTTCAGCCTGCTGATGAAATAAATTTTGACTTGGATGAACATAAAAATGATCCCTGATTAGTAATTGGAGCAACAACATTCTGCAAAGGCTAAACTAGAAGGTAAAAATAGCAACAGTATACGAAACTGGAGTTCACTAATAAATCTGACCTAATCTAAACATATATTCTAGTCTTAGTACTCATATAGTCCACAGTTTACTTTTCCATCGATACTCTCTGTAACTAGTACACGAGAAAATTATGAGTTATGCTTCTAAATCAACTTAGTGTCAAATTTTCAGAGTTCATAAAAAAGCTGGTAATTTTATTCTATACGTCATATTATCACACATGAACAATATCATATCAACGTTAGTGTGTTTGAGATTACTACTTTTTATGATTTCAAACTTCTTCTCATATCAATGGCAGAATTATTATGATACAATGACATATTAGGAAAGTGCCAGGCAGGTATATCTGAATTTTTTTTTATAGTGTACAGTACAACCGTATCTCAAACTATGCTGTCAACTGGTTCCCCAGAACCTTGCATTATTCATAACCACGTAAGATCAAGACCTTTATTATAAAAGTGCCTATGTACACCTATTCCCACCTCCACTATATTCTATATTATCCCTTGATTGCTGTACTATAATTAAACCTTACTAAATATAGTTTATATTCTATGTAAAAGCAGTTTAGCAGCTGTTACAAAATTAATTTATGGAAAAATTTTCTGCATTTAATTTTTTTTTTTTCAATATTTTCCAACCCCTTATGTCATAATCACGCCATATAAAACCTCAAATGAAAGGGCTCACTGTATTTTTCCTTCCGTTAAACTGAATTTATAACCTGCAATATATTACTGTACCTATCAGGTGTCTTTGTAAAAATTAAAGACAATCAGTTTAAGCAAAGTGATTTGTATTAATTTTGGTTAATAATTTATCAAACTTACCTAAAGCCTATCCTCCAGTAAAGCCTTTCCTAAAAATATTTAAAATTAAATCTTTATTCACTGTGTGGTAGATCTTGCAAACTTGACCATAGTACAGTATTAGAGGTCATCATCAATATGCTTTGAAAATTAAATTTGCTTGACTAAATTTGAAGACATCTATCAAAATTAAAGCAATTTTGAAAATTGTCTCTATACCCAATTTAAACGTTTCTTTAGTTCCAAATATGTGAAAAACAAGCTCTTGCTGACCCCAATATGTAATATGACTATTCTAAAAAGTATCTGGTCTCAACCTACTTTTAGAGTAGCTTCAATTGCTCACTTCACTATCATAAATCTACTAGTAATTAGTAGCTGTACTTAGAAGAAAATTTAATTGATACAAAAAAATTCTACAAGTCTTAATGAACTTAGAGTTCCTGAATTCATGCCTACGAAGAAAATACGATATTAATCAGAATACCTAATCATTACCATTACTGTACTTTGAATGCAATATCTCATACATTTGTATGTATTCCTAGAATTTCATATATGTGTACATAGTTTTGTTAATTTTATTAAACTATTTTTTAGTTTATAAACCCAGTATATTTATTTTCTCTATTATTTGTAATCTATTCCTATTTTGATTTCTCCATAAGCTTTTGATACCATTCAAATGTTTAAGAAATACAAAAATGTAAATAAAAACTGATTTGTATTGGGCTTTTCTTATATTCCTTTATTAGAGTTCTGCTCAATTTCAGTAGATATATCAGTGACAGATGCAATTCAGCTTTTTTTTCACTGTTGCATGCAAAGCACATTACAGTGGTGCATTCACTTACTTTTAAAATAAGCACAACACAGTTCTATATTCATTTACTTTTAAAACAATACCATATCCAGCTTAAGTAAGCAGTGGCCCAAAATTTGCAAAAGGGATACAATAGGGTTTCATCGTATCCTGCACATATTTGCCCCTTCTATCAACTCTTCGTCAGCATATAAAATTCAGGGAAGAAGATATTGCCAGTTTAGTTGTCTCTTGCAATACCCAGGAAATATTGATGCATAGTTTTTACCCAGAATAAATCTGAAGAACAAGGAAGTGTTAGATAAGAATTATCAAATAACTGTATATCAATTTCCAAAAATAAGAACTTTATCCACTAAAGCTTTCAAATATATTTAAGTTAATGGGGTATTCATCATCCAATTATGTGCTGACAGAAGAATGGATTATAACTTGTACATGAACGTTGACGTTACATAATAATCAAAATGCAAAATTATACACACCTGGCTACCAGATGATGAAGTTTGTACCATGGCAAGATTCAAATTGACAGCAGCTTATAGACCCTTTAAGATACTAATCCGTAAATTTTATCCTATATCAATATTTTATTTTATTTTATTAATTTATTGCGCCAAGGCGTCAGACATTACATGAATTCGTACAAATAATGCTTTAAATGGATACAAAACCAAGAATAGAACATAGTTTACAGGGAGGTGTACACATTGATAAAACATTGCTGCATGCTAACACACAACTCACAGTATGGCAGCACAGAGTACATTATATACAAAAGTAGAGCTCAGAGAAACACAGAATACACAAACAGAATTATACAGCAACATACAGAAAATAGTATAATTCAATATAATTAATGGCCACCAAAGTGAGGATAACGAGCAAGAATAACATCAAGGTTGTCATCATTAAGTAAAAATGAGCAGATCTGTATTAAGTTCTGACCTCGTGGTAAAACATCTCTCACTGTGGGGCACTGAAGACAATAGTGGTCAAGAGTGTTAGCATTAGGACGGTCGCATAATTTACAGGAGGTGTACTGTGGCATATCTAGAGTCTGGGAGACCTGCCATAAAGGCCGATACCCCATTCTGAGCCGAGCACTAACTACATTGTTTTTCCGCACCATTAACCCGCGTCTGCGATACTTGTAGCGACTGTGAAGAAAGTGATCATGGTGCTGTAAGGACACACTGTTGGCCCTCTCCGTGTCCCTGCGCTGGACCGTCATGGCAAACCCAGCTGAGTAGATGATGTTACGTAGGCATCGGAGGGAGGGCTCAGCGTCCACAGCATGCCCATCCAGCTTACAGGCCGCCTTGGCAAGACGATCCGCTGTGTCGTTGCCAGTCAGCCCAATGTGAGAGGGCGTCCATACAAACGACACAACAAGAGAAGCATCCTGAGTGGCCGCGAGGCGACATAGTATATCTCCCACAGCACGGCCACAGATGGGTCTTGGCGAGGTTAGGGCTTGTAGGGCCGATTGGGAGTCACAAATTATTACCCCATTCACTCGTCGTCGAACAAGGAGATTCACGGCATCCAAGATGGCATTCAGTTCACAGTAGGTGGAGCTCGACGAGGTGGGTAGTCTACGGCCAATCCATGAATCAGCCGGCACAGGCGGCTCCATGGTGGGGGAAAACACAGCACATGCCGCCCTCCCATCTGCTCGCACAGAACCATCAACATAGATGTGGTGTGCTACAGGGACAGACGTGGACACATCAGCGATAGTCTCCAGAGCTAACTGTCTCTGCAGGGGGGGATAGACATCCTTCGAGGTCGGTGTATATGTGACAGCGGGGAGGGGGACACGCCAGGGTGGTAAATCTGGGACAGCCGCCTGCACTGGCAGGTCGATGTCAAGGCCACGGAGAATGTCACTCACCACCCTGATAAGGTTATGACCTAAGTGAATATGGTCTGGAAAGTCCTAATACTGCAAATTGCAACTTCCTACATGCTGTCAGTGCTGAGAGTTAAACCAATCACATGAAATTTTCAACCAATAGGTTTTAAAGCCACCTTATAGCAATAATATACTGTAATTAGCGTTTTTATAAAAACTTAACTTACACATGCATTGTTTACCTCTTAAGAATGAAATATCTGTTCCAAATTTCGAAATATCATTTCTCAAAGGATGTTTCCATAAAAAAAAATAAATCAATAACATCAACCCAAAGATCTATGATTTTGTGAAGTGCACATGATACACTAATACACCAAAGCTTTATAGACATATATACCAATGCCCGTATGGCTATATTCTAATTTCTGTATTTAGATTATGTATAGAGATAAAACAAGCAATTAGAATGAGAATACAGTACG
Organism: Halocaridina rubra; assembly: GCA_037179515.1. Taxonomy (NCBI): domain Eukaryota; kingdom Metazoa; phylum Arthropoda; class Malacostraca; order Decapoda; family Atyidae; genus Halocaridina; species Halocaridina rubra. The sequence continues at coordinate 46,302 of JAXCGZ010009546.1, forward strand.
TCGGGATTAAAGAAGTACTTAAACAACTCAAAGGATATTAGAATACTGAAGTTAGAGACAAAAAGAGCAGCAAGCTATAAGATGTTCTGAGTACAATTTGTTTTTTTAACAAATACAAATTCACCAGAATTTAAAAAAATTTAAACTTTCTACAGGAAAAGAAACAACTACTAGTAATAATGATATGGCTAAAAATGCAAATGCAGTAATGCATCTATCAGCATCAAATAAGCAGACAATATTAACAATTTTACCAAGCTCGAGCAGTAGCTCTGTCAAAATTCATTACAGCTCTACCCTCTTAAAACTACTGTATATCCAATTACAGTAAACTGAGAGAACCAGATAATATATTACTCAGAATGCTTAAAACTCCAATATAAAACGAATTCATCCTCCTTAGTGTCTCTAATAATGTAACCTTAGAATAACCCCTGGTGTCTTCATTACAAAAAGCATATGATCCCAATTCTTTTACGTTTGATGCTAAAAAAAAAAATTATGAATAATAAACCATGAGATTAATTTCAGTTATATGTATTTATCTACAGTAATTGTATTTACTTAATTGTGTTCATTGGAAAGGGCCCTACACTCATAACTCCCCTTTTCCTACACGGTTTCTTTATTATTTTACTCATCAGGTCATATTTTTGCTTAAAAGTATGCATTTAGCATTTAAAAATTCTTTGTTTAGCAAATCCCAAGCAGCAACTGGTCTTGCACTAAATAAAATTAACTTCCTTACATCTTCGATGTAAGGAAGTTCTTTAAAACTATTTCTGTCTACTACCCTCTTCACAATATTTGTATTGTTGGCAAGCATATTTAAAATGCATTTACAAATAGAAGAAACAGAAGTGGACATAACAATGATCCCTGCAGAACCCCACTGCTAACCTTAACCCAGGCAGATTCTGTAAGTCTCACTCAGACCCTCTCCATCCTTCTTTCTAAACAAGACAGTTCCGTCTACTCTTGCCAATACACCTAGTTCTCAGAATAACGCGGAGATAGGTTCTCAGAAGTGATGGGTAAATGGCAAATCTTGTGAAAAAACGGATCATTTTCCATAGGAAACAATGATAAAGGGCATAGCTCGTTCCACAACCGTCCACAGACACACTATACCAAAGATATAAGATAAGTAAAACATATTTTATAAGTAAATAGCAAAGCAAAAAGACCTGTAATTATTTATATGAACATGCAAATAGTGTACAGTATAAAAGATATACAGATTTACTGTACAGTAAACAAATTAATGCACTCTATTATGCGGTGGGCAACAGGCATACACTGGGACGTCCATGATGGCGGTGAGGACGAGGATACAAACATTTTGCCGCCTCCATATCAGCTGATGCACCCTCGCATGCTATTTCCCTGATGATATTATATCAAAAGTTTCTTGCTGTTTGCTTTTAATGCTTGTTTTCCATTATCTTCATAATATCCAATCGCATTAAGCGGTAGATGAGGAGGAGGATGTGGGAGAACAAACCCCTATCGGCAAATGTTTTGCCACTTCCGTATCAGTTGATGCTTATCACTATTCAGGCACAATATCTTACTCATAAAATATATATTTACTCACTTTATTTGGGGTTTATCTAATTTTCAAGATTATAGTATGTATTATTAATATTCCTTGGTTCTAAACAATATTCTATCTTCATTACATATCGACTGTGCTGCACGAAATCTAAATGTAAACAAAGTCAACTGAGAGAAAGAGAAAACTATACAAATCGTTACAAAGAAAATGTATATCGGGGAAACTTAAATGAAATATATATATTCTTTACACGCTATTTCCCTGACGATATTATGTCGAAAGTTTGTTTGCTGTTTGTTCTTAGTTCTTTTTTTTCAATTTTCTTCATAATATTCGATCGCATTAAGCAGTAGAAGATAAGAAGGTTGCGGGAGAATGAACCTCTATCGGCAAACGTTTTGTCACAGCTTCCGTATCAGCTGATGCACCCTCGCACGCTATTTCTCTGATTATATTATATCGAAAATTTGTTTGCTGTTTGTTCTTAATGTTCTTTTTCAATATTCATCATAATATGCAATCGCATTAAGTGGTAGAAAAGAAGAAGAATGCGGGAGAACAAACCTCTATCGGCAATCGTTTTGTCAAACTGCTGTATCAGCTGATGCACCCTCGCATGCTATTTCCTTGACTTTATTATATCAAAAATTTGTTTGCTGTTTGTTCTTTAATACTTTTTTTCAATTTTCTTCATAATATTCCATCACATTAAGCGGTAGAAGAGGAGGAGGATGCGGGAGAACGAACCTCTATTGGCAAACGTTTTGCTACTTCCGTATCAGCTGATGCACCCTCGCATGCTATTTCATTGACGATATTATATTGAAAATACAGTATGTTTGCTGTTTGAGCTTAATGCTTTTTTTCAATTTTCTTCATAACATCCGATCGCATTAAGCGGTAGAAGAGGAGGAGGATGGCGGAAAAGTGCCTCCGAGGTAGTAATTTTTTTTTTCCCCCCTATGGGCGTTATTCGCAAACTTCAAATGTTTTTACTATTATTTTTTATGGGGCATTATTCCAATTTTGCGGTTAAAAAAAACGCGGAAAAAACGAACAAGGTGTATTTCACAGTTTTGCTAAGTTTCCCAAGTAGCAACAAATGTCTTCTGAAAACCTAAGAATATGCAGTCTGCTAAGCCCTCTTTTTCTTGCAAGATGAGGTTAATGCCTCATAAATTTTTAACAAGCTTGTCAGATTAGACCTGACTTCTCTGAAGCCAGGCTGTCTCAAAGCAAAAACTTTAAAAATACTCTAAGTGAAGAGAAATATGAATTTTTTTGTACTTTTTCAACTTTGAAAAGTATTCTAGTAAAAAATCTGGCCTAAGGCTTAGAGCTGTGCCTTAATTTGACAGTGGAAAATTCATGAATTAATAAACAGATATGCATACAAGGTCTTATTCATTATTTTCTACATATTACTTAAGTTGAAGAAACAGTACTGCATTAGCGCTTGTTGATTAAAGTGTGTAATTAAAAAAATGAATCTTCAATGCAATAATTTATAAAAAATTTTAAAAGAGTGCAGTTGGTTAGCTTAACTGTTGCTAGCTCTGAATGATTCCCAATTACAACAAAACTTCATATAAAACAATCCACAGCCTATTTAATTATCTATGAATATTAATAATAATAATCAAACTTTGCTAATGATACCAATTATGGAGGGAAATGAAGTTTGATTAAGACAGAAACGTAATGGAGATAGAGAAAGATAAAATATTAATACGGAAAAGGAATGGGATATGAGACCTATCTACGATACTTGAAAAAGATGTAACTGGTTCAACTGCTACAGAATAAGATTATTTTCTCAGGAGAACTAGGTTACAGCCCACAGAATATGAAGAATATGTAAGAGTAAATATCAACAACAATCTTAAACTGGCAAGTGATTGTGGAAGTTCATATGAAGGAGCAAACTATACTGAAATTCACACAACGAGATCAATAACTAATTATTCCCAAGAACTGCACAAATTTTTTTAGAGAATAAGGGCTATATGGTCTTAGCTTTAGTATTTAAAAGAAAATGAACATCATAAAGGTTTGAAAGAGAGCCACTACACAAACAGAGCTGTTTAGTCTAAAATAGGATCGAGTGGTCAATTTATGCCACTATCCAGTAAGCTACAGGATAGATACATTACATATTATATAATTATATTTAACTCATTAATGGTAAATAATGAAATTGTGAATTTTTAATATAATTTGAGCCAAATTAGCAAAATGAATACTATAATCTCTAAAACGAAAAACGAAAAATCCGGCCTGGTAACCAGTGTGCATAAAAGTCAAAGGAATAGTAAATAATAAAAAATTTGTACAAATGTACCAATTTCTGCAAAGGTATCAAGATATTAATATAAACACTGCATTGCCTAAAGGTTCATGTTCAAGTAAAATCAGGGTCCAGTGCGAGAAGCAATGCCTTTGCAACAGAGCTTCTTTATAAAATGTGCTCTCTTTGCTCTTATTGTGTTGCACTTTTGTTTTTTCTTTCCCCAAAACTTATATAAACATCCTTTTGTTTTTCCTCTATTGTTTTCTTCAAAAAATAACTGTCCTATTAGGTGAACTTCGTTCTGAATATATAGCTGTTGAAACTCTGAGTTCAATCCTAAAGACCATCCATAAACGCCAAGAAGAAGAATACTTGTACATCGAAAATTAGTAAACAAACTCAAAGGGGACACGCTGTGCTGCCGCTGCGCATTTCTCCTAAGCGTTAAGGTATTATTTCCTATGTCGTGCATTTAAGTTTTGCATTCAATTAAAAAACAACTATTATTTCTCCTCATTTTGTATCAGCACAGAAATAGCAGATTAGACCTGATCGAGTCAGATGCGATGTCAAGTCCATGGTGCACATGTTCTCGTGAGCTTAGAATGCCGTATAGAACCCAGGATACTACCGTACCCTGTCGTTAATTATAAAGTTTACGGTCAAAATTTGTCACTAATAATTATTGCAGAATCGTTTGGCACTGTTATAAAGCTATAGTCTATAAGGACACATGTACAATCGTACATAGGTTAAGATTCAATTTGTGTATCACAGTCGATGTTCTCGAAGAGGCCTCTGGGCCTGTGTATCCAGCTCTATATCATCAGCTGAATTTTTGGTCGTGTCAGTGGTGGTGGTGGCAGTTTGAACAATTTTGGTGTACTGTATTTTAGCTTTATAGTTGTAATTTAATTCTTGTTCTCCCCATGCTTTATCTAGATTTCTTAAAAATTTTACTACCGATTCTGACTATACTACATTTTGTGGTAACATTCTTTCATATATGAAATTTTTGGGCTTAAATTCTTGCAGTACAATAATTCTGTACATGATTTATCTTTAAATTCCTCCAGTCTCACTTTCATTTCTCTTATCTTATCCTAAAATAACACATCTACATTACTAAGTACTACACTAAGTTTATATACTCCACTATTATTATTTATTTTGACCAGTCAAGCTTTGTTGTTCCCTCCTTCTGTTTGGTCGTGTACCACCATCTGTTTCTTTATTCTCTTCACAATCATTGTCTCTGGCGGGCCTCTCTTCCTGTATATCGCAGGTAGCGGATTACCCCGAAATTTGGGTACCACATGCCAAGGATTATCACAAGATAAGATCAATACATTAAATTCTCTCACAGGAAAGAACAGCAGCCCGTCAGTTAATATAAATTTGGATGAGGAATATAACAATTTTGTCATGACTCTTAAGAATAGTCAGAGAGACTATATTCCCATGAAACATTGCAGATCAAGAAAAAATGACCCTAAATGGATGAACAATAGAATAAAGAATCTTATAGGTATTAAAAGAGGAATATACAGGAAACTAAAAAGAGGTGAAGAGCAGGTGAGGCAGCAATATATACAGTTAAACAGGGAAGTTAAAAAGATAGTTAGAGAGTCGAAAAGAAAATACGAAGTTCGGATAGCAGGAGAAGCTAAAGAAAATCCTAAAGGGTTTTATCAACATTATCAAACAAAATTTAAGGAAAAAGTCGGACCAATTGAAGTAGCCAATGGCCATATCACAGATGACGATGAAGTGATGTGTACATGTTTAAATGATTATTTCTTATCTGTATTTACAAATGAAAACTTGGAAAATATTCCGGAAGTAGAATCCATTTACAGAGACAGTCCCGATAATATACTTAGTTCAATAAATATTACGAGAGAGGAGGTAATAAAAGAAATAGATAAATTAAAGGCTCATAAATCTCCGGGACCTGATGGAATATATGCTAGAATATTAAAGGAATGCAAGGAAGAGCTTAGTTGTCCTCTAACTGCATTATTTAATAATTCAATAAAATTAGGATCGGTACCCATGGAGTGGAAATTGGCAGATGTGGTACTAATATTTAAAAAAGGAGAACGTGTTAAAAAGAATAATTATAGGCCGGTAAGTTTAACGTCAACAGTGGGTAAGATTCTAGAATCCATAATTGCAAATAAAATAAGGGCACATCTAGAATTACACAGACTGATAAAACTTTCACAACACGGGTTTCTTAAGGGTTTTTCGTGCCTTACAAACTTACTGTCTTTTTATTCAGAAGTTTACGAGGCAGTAGATTGTGGCAAAGAATATGATACAATATATCTAGATTTTAGCAAAGCTTTTGATAGAGTTCCTCACAAAAGATTAGTTAAAAAGCTGGAAGCTCATGGTATAGGAGGAGCTGTGCTCAGATGGATCAAACAATGGTTAAAAGACAGAAAACAGAGGGTTTGCATAAATGGAGAGAAATCAGAGTGGGGCTCGGTTACAAGCGGGGTACCACAAGGCTCGGTACTGGGTCCTCTATTATTCATCGTATATCTAAATGATCTGGATTCGGATATCAGTAGTAACCTAAGTAAATTCGCAGACGACACTAAAATAGGTAGAACTATAAATGGAAAAGAAGACATTCATGCTTTACAGGAAGATCTAAATAGATTATCTGAATGGTCGGACAAATGGCAAATGGAATTTAATGTTGAAAAATGTAAAGTAGTTAAAATGGGTACTATAAAAGACAATACTAGTTATAAGCTAAATAACCATGAAATCATGAGTTCTCAGTGTGAAAGGGATTTGGGAGTTCTTGTGAGTAGTAGTCTTAAGCCAAGAGAGCAATGCACAGCAGTCAGAAATAAAGCAAACAGAATTTTAGGATTTATCTCAAGAAGCGTCAGCAATAGGACGGAAAAAGTTATTTTGCAGCTCTATCTTGCATTAGTTAGGCCCCATTTAGATTATGCTGTGCAATTCTGGTCACCCTATTATAGAATGGAAATTGAATCCTTGGAGAGAGTGCAACGGAGAATGACCAAGATGATACACAATATCAGAAATCTACCATATGAGGACAGATTAAAAAAAACTTAATCTACATTCTCTAGAGAGGCGAAGAGTTAGGGGGGATATGATTGAAGTGTATAAATGGTTTAAAGGGATTAACAAGGGAGATATTAATAAAGTTTTAAAAATTCATGATCAAACCAGAACTCGTAATAATGGATTTAAGCTTGATAAATTTAGGTTCAGAAGGGAAATTGGTAAAAATTGGTTTGGTAATAGAGTAGCTAGTATGATAGTAAATGCCAATACCTTAGACACCTTCAAATGTAGATTAGATAGACATATGACAGAGGTAGGGTGGGTATGAACAGGTTAGTGCTTATTAGAAAAGTCATAAAAAGAAAAACAGAATAAATAAGTAGAGTAGAATAGAATGGGTTAGACATGCTGAAAATACAATTCAAAAATGGAGCTGCCTCGTGTGTGCCAGTAGGCATGTTGCAGTGTCCTCTATTCTTATGTTCTTATGTTCTTATATCCAGTATTCCGGCTGATCCTCCTGCTCCTTCCTTTTGGCTTCCGATATCAGAATTTTCATGTTCTCTCTCTGTGTTCTTGTAAGATCATATTGAATTATTATGTCTTTATACTTCCCATTTCCCTTTAATTGTCTCGTTGCCGTAAGAATATCATACTTAGCCGTCACAGTATCCAAACATACAAGTAGAGGCCTTGGCTTTGGTACATTTGCCAGATATTTGCCCAGTATTACTATGTTTTTTATAGTACCTGGTCGTAGGTCTACTTCCAGAATCTCTCATATTAATTTTACCTTAAACTTTTTATCCTCCTCTTGCCTCTTAAACCCTTCTCTCTCACTATTTTCTGGTACTCCATAGACAACTAAATTATTTCTTTGAGCGTCCTCCTCTCTCATTTTCTCTTCCTGATTTTTCTTCATTTCTTCCCGTAGTTCCCTATCACTATCTTAAAACTATTTCTTCAGATTCTCCAGTTCATTCTTGAGTTTGTCCATTTTTAGCCGTATCCGCATAGCTTGTCCCAGCACTTTGATCAGCTGCTGTGCCCTCAAGAGAAACAAGCTTTATCTCTACACTGCTTAGCCTATTTTCCAAATCTTTGCACAAGCTTTCATTATTGTCTACAACTACTTGTATGTCAACAGAGTTTGCTTCAACCATCCCTAACCTATTATCCATAGCCTTGATTGTGTTGTTTTCCTTATTCACAAACTCAATAACTCCACCCAATTTGTCTTCCACTACAGCCTGTCTATTCTTCATTGCCTTATTTTTTCTCCAAGGTTTTGTATGGCTTTGTGAATTTGCACAGAACCCCTCTTGCAGAAGATACAGTACCATGAAGCCTGCTCACTTGCCCTCATCATGTAATCGTACATCTCCCCTAGCATATTATCACATTTACTATGATACCATATTTTACAAACCTCACATGCTACTGCTTTATCTCCATTGTTCACCTTTACTTCACTTATGCCACAATAATCATGGTTCATATTTCCGTAACTGTCACCTCCAGTAGCACCACCACTATACTCACTGTTTACATCAGCTGACTCTTGTCTGCCATTATCACCTTCTGCTGTATCACTCACCACTTTCATTTCTTCTTTGTCCTTTTCTCTTCGTCATATTACCTTTACTTAAGCTCAGCTTGCTATCCCAATATATGTATTAAGATATAATGGAGGAAACATTTCTATCCTTAATCACAAAAATGGAGCAAAAATAATACGTGCCTTAGACAAACAGCACTAATGATACATGTAGCCCTCCATAACTCGTATTTCTACCTCATCATGTAGTAAGTCTTTGAATATGTCTAAAACTCACGTTACCCACGCCTGGAAAACTGTTCACTTTGGCAAAAATCACGCAAGTTTATATTTATATTTAGGGATTTAAACTAATTCGCTGTTCGGTCTGCAAGAGAGCCCACCATTTTTTATTTCAGAGACAAGCAATATTACAGGTTCTTATAATGAGCCTTGTGCAGTATAAACACTCATATTTACCATAATAAGATATCTAACCTAACATAAATTTGAAGCTTTACATATCTTAATATGATGAATTTGGGTGTTTATGCAGCACAAATTTCAGTATAATAATCTCTCGTGGTGCTTGTCTCCTGAGTAAATATTGGCAGTTTCTTTGGCTTTGCTTATCTTAAATAATTAACTATAAATTTATTTGCATGATTTATACCGAAGTAACAGTTTTGCGCTAGTGGATGACTTGAGTTTTAGACATATGTGTCAAAGAATTAATATTTGAAAAGGTATAAATACAAATTATGGAAGGGTGAATAAAGCGAATCTTATGTGTATATTTTATTACTATTGCAGATTCCAGATTGCTAAATAACAATGGAAAAGCCAGAAAAACCAGAAGCTCCCAAGGCTGTGGCTATGGTATATGTATGTGGAGGTGAGTCATTTATTGATCTTCTCTATATGCAGTATAGGAGTACTTTATTTGATAATATCCTTGAGTGTCAGTAAACCCATAATATGATTACATGATTTCTTGATAAGACTTCTGTGAACCCTTTTATATCAGCTTGATTTACCTTTTCCGGGCTGTTTTGCTGGGGAGATTGACTGTCGATCTTTGTTTTAAATTGTCAGTTTTATTCTAAATAGAAGTTATTCCTGTGTAGTTATTGACTTTAAATATTATTGATAGGTTATTTGGCTTTTCATTACCATTAGCAGAATACCTCCCACTTTTTCCGTGTGCAGGACTCTCAGTGTCTCCTTATGTGTGTGTATCCAGGAATGGTTCATAGAAAGGCTAGCCTCTCTCCTCCTTCAACATAAACAACAATTTTGCGAGACCCCAAGTTATTTGTCCCCTGTCAGTGCGTCTGTATGTGCAGTCACCACTTTGATATTCATCTATTCACTTTGTCTATTATGCTTATAAGCCATACCCATATACTGTATACTTTAATCAGTTAGTGATCATTATTCTTAAATAATGGGTTAAATTTCAGTGTCTGTCACCAAGTTGTATGTTATCCTCACTGAAACTGACATTTATTACGTTTGGCAACCATGTCTCTACCTTTCTCCAGGTAGCTACAAATGATATTGATATCAGTCATACATGATTACCTTCTCTTTTATTATCTCAAATATCTTGCAATCGTTTCCCTCACAATCTCCCTGGACTATTCAGACTTCTATCTTTTGCACATTTATCATGTCCTCAAAAAATTAATCCATGGAAGCCTTACTACCTTCCCCATTCCTACCCCTATACGTTCATACCATACATTCTCTTATAAATGTGCTTTATTTTCCAGAAAATCATCAAAGACTGTTTTTCCTAATTCCTCTACAGGCTCTGCCAATCCATTGACGTTACCTTTCCACTCCTCTCATTTACTCCATTTTTCGTACCTACCCTATATTCTCTACACGCAGAACCTTTGAATATTTGTTCTTACCTCCACCTCAACAAAATTGTTGCTATGCATATTCTACACTCCATCTCACGGTTGTATCATGGTAAATAATAAACTTGAAAAGTGAGGCATTGCCCTATCTCGGCTCTCTGCTATACCTTTTCAATATACAGAATATATTGAGCAGCACACTTATACCATTCCCAGTTATATTCCTAACCTCATACATGCACAGATGCTAGCATGCAAATACCCACGTACATATGGAGCAGCATTCTGTGCCATATGTATATTCGAATTAATTCATGAAGTACCAAGTCGCTTAACCATTAAACAATGGGCTTCTCTTTCATCCTTGAACACCAGTGGCAAGTACCTTATAAATTAAAAAACATAATTTTTGGGAACGTTTCTTGGCCGCAAAATAATTTATTAATTGATAAAGAACTACAGAGTAGGTTATTGGCCCTTTCAGAGATTTCATTGGGTTTGTTATGTGCGTGGAAGGCATTCGCTGCCAGGTATCCATGATGACAGATGAGCAGAAACAGAAATTTTTACAATGTAGGAATATACTGTATATGAAATTTTGCATGCTTATTATGTAATATCATTTCTTAACATACTATACACTCAGATGAGCATAAATTTTTTTTCATAGAAACCTATAATTAGATCATCCACATCCTGGTAACTCACAAGTATGCAATAACCTGTTGATTCATAGGCCTCTGGTATATATATATATATATATATATATATATATATATATATGTATATATATATATATATATATATATATATATATATATATATATATATATATATATATATATATATATATATATCTTTTTTTTTTTTTTTTTTTTTTTTTTTTTTTTTAAATAAGGAACTCTGCTATCTAGAATAGAATGATTGCTATTTAAAGTACACTGGAGTATACAGTTTTCAAAACGTGTAGTTAGGTTATCCACCATTATTTTGAAGACCGTTCATGTAGATCATCTTCCATGTAAGGGTTAAGCATGTGTCCACATACTTGCTTTATATTTGTACCACTGAGATAAGTCTAATTATATATACCTTGTGTGGAGATTTGTAGCTCGTAGATTGGTCAGTGCAGTGACTGCTTCTTCCCATCTATCTCCAAACTCTGGAACTCTCTTCCTCCTTCTGTTTGTCCTAATTCTTGTAACCTATTTTCCTTCAAAGTGGATCTATTGTCATCTTAGGGCTAATCCTGCCATATCTGTAGGTTCTCAGTACTTTGACTATTCTTTCAGTCTGTCCTTTTCCTTTGTGTATCATTACCTCATCTCTGCCTTATCCGTAACCTTTTTTTTTCCGTTTTAATGTTTTCTTTGTGCTCGGGCCTTTATTGATGAGGGCAGTTTTCTTGCCTGTCCCAGTGTCGCACTCTTAAAAAACAAATTACAGTATTTCAGGGTTTAATTTCTTAATGTGTCTTCTGTTTTCAGAATGTCATGCAGACAATGAGATGCGCCCACGTGATCCAGTACGGTGCCGCAGTTGTGGTTATCGTATTCTCTACAAGAAGCGGACAACTCGTTTAATTGTATTTGATGCTAGATAAGCTTATCGAGCATAAAGTGTAACTAACAAATTACTAAGTTATGATATACATAGGTTCTCATGTCATATAAATCATTATTAAATCCTATTCCAAAAAGTATTTTTAAAAGTGCATAATTTTTTTTTTTATATATTTTACGCAAGACATTAACTGAGGAAGGAAGTCTCTGTTTCTTTATGCTTAGTCTTAAATGTGTTTTTATCTTTCAACATAATTCAGAATTCTTAACATGTATTTTAATGGCTCATTTTATAGTTTTTTCTACAGTCTGGTATCATAATCTCATTAGGAAATTATCATTAAATGTTTTTGAGAGATCCGAGATGTTTTAACATAAGATAGTTTTAATATCATTATACAGTATTTCTATATTAAATGATGGGTTTATTATTCATTCCATGAAATTCACAGCCTAATATTACCTATTAGAAATCATTCTTTTTCTTAGAAAATTAAAGACTCCCCCTTAACAAGGTATTTTAGAACAGTATGGTTCCCTTGGCCTGTGAAATTTATTCATTAATCAAACTAAATTATAACAAGGGTCAAAGAATGGGACAAGTGACATGTCTTTGCAACCATTCATATATTGGGATTTCCGACGTTATCGATAGTTGAATATTGGGATTAAAGGCTGCTCACAAAAACACTGTTGAAAGTGTAGTTCTATTCTTACACCATTTTGTCTGTGGTGACGATTCTCTCATTGTGTGACACGTGTCTCAATCTTGACAAACATGTCAACTACTCATGTGTACTATAATTTGTAATGTATACATACAATATATATCCTTAAATGGAACTATTAAGAAATAAAATTGTGGACAGGAGTCAATGATCAAATTGAAATTTATTTTAGCTTTATTAGACCATGGTATTCTTAATTATTGATACAACTTTAACTCACCGATTACTTTCATGTCATATATAGTTTTCAGGGCTTGTCTTCTATGTACATGATATACAATTAAATTTGTACATCCAGTTATACAGAGCGTACTGAATAGTTAGCAAAATGATAGAAAATGTAGCCATAAAATTTATTGAAATCTACATTTGTGCTTATTGTTTATAAAGCCTGAGTACAATTTAAAATAATACTAACTTTTTGGTATAAGACTGAAAGGTAAGTTTAGACTAAATGGATGCAAAATAGCCAAGTGAAAACATATCCTTTGCACAACCAAAGGAATAAATACTAGCAAATTGATTAGCTGAAATATAAACCCCAATTATAGTTAGCATAAACCATTTTATTCCTCTGTGATTCAAAGGTTTATTAGAAGAGAATTCATCAATATATACTATACTTCAAAATCTTCAGTCATATTTTATTTTAAGGTTCAACACTGTATGTTTTAAAGTTATTATAATAAATAAACTTTATACTCGTACTGTACTTTGATTCACTTCCAGAGATTTAAACTTTTGGAGTCATTTCGATAATTATGTAACCTAGAAGACATATATTCAATTCAGAACTACAGTACAAATCAAGCATTATTTATCCCATATCTTGACACTTATTTATTCAGATTTTCAATAGTTTGAAATTATTTTTTTTTTATTATTATTATTATTTAATTCTCTTATAATGGCAATTTTGACAGTTGCATGGACAACCGACTTGATCACTTGCATATTTTATATCTATCTCTTGGAGAACGTCCAGTTAGATAATACTATCTATATGTTTATTCTCTAAGCATCTCTTCATTGTACTTAAGGATCTGGCAGAGGAACCTGAGCAATTCTAGTATTATCTTCCCTAGAAATGAGTTAAAGAGAGCAAGTTCATAAAACGAGTATTACTGAGAGTATAGACTAGGTGACTAGTCATTAAATATGAAGCAGCTAGTAAAATGCAACATTTGTTCTGAAGCTCTAACAAAAAATAACACAAGTTCTGTGGGTCATATCATTAGTCAGTAATATATGTTATGAAGTAGCAAACAAAATGCAACATTTGTTCTAAAGTAGTAAAAAAAAGTACACTTGTTTGGAAGTGGTTAAAAAAAAGCAACATCTCTTTTGAAGCAGCTACCTCGAAGCAATATATGTTTGGAATCGCTTAACAAGCACCAGTTGTTTTGGAGCAGTTAACAAAAAGCTCTAATTGTGCTGTAGCTGTTACAAATGTTACATATGTTTTGAAACATAACAAAACTGACATAATTTTCAGTAAAAGAGCAACATTAATTTTGAAGTAGTTACGAAAAAAAGGAGAGCAGTTCTGAAGTTAAAGAGCAACATTATTCTGAAGTAGTTACAAACACGTAACAGTTGTTCTGAAGCAAATAAAAAAAAATTTACATTTATTTTGAAACTGTTAACAAAAACTCCCATATGTTCTGAAACATTAGTTTGAAGAAGTTAAAATATGTTACATGTTCTCTAATGTTCTTAACATTATGTAACAGGTTTTGAAGTATTCAGCTAAAAGTAACATTTGTACCTCAGTAACTCCATTCCCACTTCAAAGAGTATTATAGTTATGTTATATAATGTTAATAGTAATCTAATCTAGAAAATATCAGTATAGACTAGGATTACAAAGCCTACAATAAATAAAAATAATTATATCTACAGTAGAAACTTACACTAGCTTTTGTGCATACAACCTTTAAATTATGGAATGGTATGTAAATGTGAAATTGACTCCATAATAATATCAAATCATGTATTGTACTCAACAATACTGTATTTAAGATGCAAAACTGTTATGTGATTTTAGTAGTAATAGACTAATGTACATTACCAAAGTGACACGAAAATCTTATGATTTTCAGGAAATATTCAAAGTATAAAAAAAACTATTATTTACAATAATATTAACCATAAATTACATATATACTTATAAGTAAGGTAAGAGCTTTTCACTTTTAAAAGTAATAATCGTTCAATGTCTTTTCTTATGTTTACAGACCTCTCAAACACTGTGCTGTCAAACTTTTTTTTTCTCTTCAAAATTTCATTAACTGGTATGACAATAAGTATATAAGCGCAATATCTAAGTCAGTGAAGTTATGAAACATTGTAAACTTAGTGTCTTGAATAGCAGAGCTAATCAGCAATTAGAGTTCATTACATATTTTGTGCATTACAATACCAATTTTCCCTTTTAGTGAAAAAAAAAAAAGGTGAAAACTGAAGAAAAAAAAATCCTAACTTATACTACTGTAAGGCTGGAATCTAATCAAAATTAGATTTATATAAAAGAATCCACTTAAGCTTTCTAGTTTGTTTGTAATGCATAGAGCTTGGCATCTAAAAATTAACATAATTGGATGTTTCAAGTTTATGCTCGGACCCATTCTGCATTACTTACATGCTACACCTAAAGACATAATAGGTAAACACACTAATATAGAGAAGACAATAAATAATTTCCCTGAATATGAAGCAGATAATAAGAAAATCATAGAAATACTGGTATCACAATCATTTTATGCTGTAGTGAATTAACATACTAAAATATACTGTGATTTGGGAATAAGTAAAACTTCAGAAAAGATCGCACCACATAAAAATCACAAGTATCAATGGTTTAAATCCAAATCATTAGTGTTTTTAGCATTCAAATGACACTTTGACCTAATTGCATCGGTGTCATGATCCACGAATATTGTCCCAAATGAAACTACACAGTGCATACATATAGAATGGCCGCAAACCCCCATATATGGGGGTGGCCAAGTCAAAACACACAATCACCATTAGCCAAAATATCTCTATGACTTCTCTTAGAAGGGTGCGCAAGGTTTTGAACTCTATTCTTTTTCCCAGAGAACTGAAATGTCAAATATTTCTTCAAAGAAGCATATACTGAAAACCTTTATACAAACAAGGGTGTCCATGAATACCGGTACTTGAAAAAGGTGTTTTAAACTGAGATGAATTTACATAGGGATTACAAGTACAGAATGCTCGTATAATCACTGCATAGTTTCCTTGCTTATATGTTCAAAATTTAAATTTTTAAGCTACTGTGCTCACGTAATATAATGTACCACAAATTTTTCATGTGTACCTTCAGAATTGGTTCTATATAATATATCCAAATGCTGAATATATTACAATATGTCAATTTTCAGAGACCTGCAGTGCAATGTCTGAAACAATGCTGAGAACAATGTAACATCCAAATGCAATACAAATATTGGAAATTCTTCATGAAAACTGAGGAAAATTATCATTTTTTTAACTCTAATGTAGACATTACTCTGTTGTAACACATGTATGAAAATAAAAAATAAAAATATTCAAATAATACGTATATGCGGTATTTGATAAAATATTTGTAAAATAAAATTAATTTGCCCCATCAAATGGCAAAATCCTCTTAAAATATGGACAATCACTTTTGGTACATAATGATTAGGACTGTCCATTATGTAATCATTTTAAATCAAAATTTTCTGCGACAAAGCTTTTTAAAAGACGGTTGTTTGTTCATACACAAATCTGTTACATATCAAGCATCCATCATGTAAGCATTAAAAACAGCCAACATAATTTTTATCATGCAAAAATCATTACAAGTATTGGTAAACATATATACAGTATCTAAAAATGGCCAACATATAAATAATTATTACATTACCATATTGAAATTCAAGAGTAATAAATATAATCAATGTACATTCTACAAAGATGACACACTTATTGTTTCACTGCTGCTTTGTTTCCCATTAGAATGGCAAAGACAATGCTAGCAATTTTCTCATAGCAAACAAACATAAGTGCCGCTGTCAATACTGTCTGCAGTATCTTCGCTTCTAAACCCTTGAATAGTCCTTGGAAGCCGTGTTTCCTGGAGGTAAGAAATTACAGATTAGTTGGCACTGCCAGAAACCAGTATTAGCACATCTTTCAAATTTTATAACTGGAATTCTGTAATACCTATATGGTACCAGAATTAATGCTAAGTTCCATTACTTATATAATATATATATTTCAACTTACATTGTTTCTCAATTTGTTCAAACTGCAAAAATGTCCCTGTCCTGGAGGTTTGTCACTATGCAAAAAGTCTAAACAAGCTTACACAAGTAGCTCTCAAACTGATAATCATGCTGAAAGGACGTGCACATGGCTATCCCTTATAGTTCTGGAGCTTAAGAATCGGCATCAGAGGCATAAAGGATAATACTAAAAATAAGACAACACTACCGAAAATATACTGTACAGAAAACTCGACAGAAATTTAGAGCTGCTGCACACCAGTAACTACACTTCCAAATCATGTTCCTAGTCTCTTTTATTCCTTGTCAGTAAATTACTATTTAATGTAGATGGTATATTATATATACAGCTTCTTATCACAAAGAAATACACAGCATTACACCTCAAGTCTAAAATTAATAACAATTTCTGGAACGGCCCAAATGCCTAATGACCAATATGAAGCAAATTAGAAAAACATAAATATGGACAAAGAATATGGCTCATGGTACTTACACAAGGAAATTCGTAAATGAATGTACATCGGTAGCAATAATTTTGAATATGATTACTTCCACTACAGAACTAAGTTGGAGCCTATGCAATATGACAGAGATTATAATATGCATGTTGACAAGAACTTTAAAAATATCACTGAATAGCTAAAAACCAAATGTAAAAGTAAACTATTTGTTAAGAAATACGTGATCATTCACAGATTGTTAATGAGAAACTAATATTTCTGATCATTTCATAAAATATGTTCTATATTTTGAGGATCAATACTCGACTCTCATGACAAACCCACAATTGAGCCAATGACGGGGCATTAGCAAGAGTATCCAGCCTTAATTCCCCAGTCTCAAATTTGCATGTGACCATCCCCATAACAAGAACTAATAGTGACCAAAAAAAGAAAATAAAAAAAATAAAAAAATTGAAATGGTACGATGAAAAGCAACCTCATTAATAACAACACAGTTACATGCTTTCAACTATGAAGAGAGACTTCTTAAACTAAAGCTTTTCTTGCCGAATTATATTAAAGGGTGACTTAACAGACACAGAAAAGAATTTTAACAGCACCCTCAAGAAACTATTACTAGAACTTATATCCAGTGCAGCATACAAAGTCACTACAACTTCTTTCCATATATCCGTTGAACACATCATACACATTTAAATATTTCATTACCAAAAAGCCATATAACTATGTTTTCCATTAGGAATAGATTGAGTATGATTAGTGATAGAGTAAGATATGAGAAAAGGAGAAGAAAATATATACTGTACAAAATTAAAATCCCTGGTGAGGAAGGAAAAAGAATATCACCCTCTTATATCTAGCATGATATGGGATACAAGTTTTGGGATAACTGGTGCTGGGGGAGAAACAATTCCTTCCCCATTATTCTCTATATATTTATAACTATCATTAAAGGGGATACGGGAACAGAACAGCTGATGTAATGGGTGAGATATGCCTGATATAAATAAAATGTGCTGCCTCCCTTATATGCTTAGTTGTGGATACCCTGCCAAATTCACCAGGGATAAGCAATTCAGCTGAAACAAATATTACGATACAAATTCTACTTGTCTACTCACTCTGTCTGTTATCAAGTACAGCTTATGCATCCAATATTTTACTAACCTTAGAATGTACATCATTAGGGACATAAGTCCAGCTTTTGGTGGTAAACCCTCATAATTATGACCATGCTGTAAATACAAACAAAAATCTGTCACAAAGAAGACACTTATTACAATATATTCATTACCTAACTGAAGGCTGCATGTTAAACACGAACCCTTGTATAAAAATATATGACAGAGTGAGGAATTCTCATCTTAACTTTCTTTGAATATATTAAAGTTGCTATTTGGCAAAAATCACATATACAAGGATTACATCATATAGCAAATATATTATTTGAAGATATTAACATGTACAATAGCCAAAGCCAAAATATAAAATAAAAAATAAAAATCTTGTCAATGTACGGTAATTCAGTATAACTTTATAACCTTATTTAAACCTATACAGTACATACCCTCTGCTTTGCTTGAACGAGCTGTACTGGATAAGTAAGAACTGTGGCCAATGCCTTTGCCACTGCACCAACACCAAAGACAACAAAAGAATTCAACTCACGAGTGCCATACGCACTCTGCATTCGTCGTTTCATTGCTTCATATGCCATGAATTGAATAGCTGGATTTATTGTCAAGATGAGTGAGGAGCAAGCACCTGACCATAAGCCAGCAAGACCCTCTGATCGAGCAACTTTTAGCATACCATCTGAAAAATTTGAGCAAGGAGAATGATAAATTCCCTTGCAAATAATGTCCTCATTATGATAAAGTAGAAGAACAATAATGTTCTAAATTTAGTTTACTTCTCTAAAAACAATAATAATATATTCATATTTCACACAAGTTAAGCAGAAAGATATTTTCTTTACACAAATAGGGTAAGCTTCAATATGTTCACATATGTATCTATCTATTCTTTTACAGCTCTAATATTTCCTTCCAATCAGCACTTTGACAATACCACACACACACAGTACTTATTCATATGACTGGCAAAATCTAACAAACTTCTTACAATCTAAAGCATATGTTCATTCTTTTGCTGCTAAATATAGTTTTTCAATTACATATATTCATAGCTACAAGAATATATATATTGTTAAGACATTTGAACATAATTACATTTCCCTCCAAGATAATTTTTCAGTTCAGTAAACAACTGACTCAAGAAGCAACGAGGGGCAGGGTATATTAACTCCCTAATGCTGTCATTCTTTGGGTAGTTGTGGCCATCTGCTAGTTTTAGAAAAGTATGGCATCTCGTTGAAAAAAAAAAAATTCAGACTTCCCCAATCAAATGATACTGAAATGTATAAAAGGTCTTACCCAAAAGACTCTTATAATTATACTTCTGAGAAAAAGTATGATCGATTCCTCGCACTTTGGCTCCTTGCATCTTCATGCGGGTGTTGACCACCCACAATGGATTTGTAGTCATGACATTAATTGACCCTAAAATAACAAAGAAAGTAGGTACAGTGCATACCATACATGACAGTAACATATGATTATCTTTAAAATCTAATATAACCAGTAACAATGCAAAACAAGAGACTTTAATAACTAATATGAATTGCTTACTCCAAAATTCGTTTAAATACAGTACAGTTTTACGCAAAATAATAAAAATAGTGAAAGTAAGGAGAACTTACAATTAGACAGCATACAAATTCATGTCAAACCATGATGTAAGAGCTTTGTTCAGCAATGTTAGGATAAGGCATTACATATGGCTACATTTTTATTTAAAAAATAGAGAAGAAAAGTATAAACATCATAAACCTATACTTAATATGTCCTAACAGCAAGTTATAATTAGAGTAAAACATAAATCTGACTGCATCTCTTAAAAGGAAAGGTTCCTGAAGCTATCACAAGCACCACATACTAAGGAAATATATATCTGACCTTCCGTCTTTTCTATGTAAATCCCTGTTAATCACATTTTATTAATCTATTTAAATCAATCCTATTTTTTAATTTATATAGCTAAGCAAGTTTTTATTAAAATTCCTACTTACCCCTTTTAATTCCCTCTTCATAATCTATTCTTAATCAAATACAGTATATCTATATTTAAATATTTAAAATAAGTATATATTTACCTTGCCTTCTTACTCAGTTTCCATTTAAGCCTTATCTTCTATAACTTACATATCTGTATATTTACTTTATACTTTTGTAATTACCTAAGTGGAATATTTTCCTAAATATAAATGTTGGGTGGGAGTTATAACTGAAATACGCAGTAACACATGCAGTATAGAATCAAAGGGAGAATCAACTGATGCCTGGAAGACAAGGCATCATAGTCTCTTCATTGGAAAGCTCTTTCACTATAATATTTCTCAATACTTATAAGCCTCACGAGGAGCTGAGAGCAGTATTTGAAGCAGGTTCAGTTTCTGATGAAAGTGTGTGCTATGACTCAGCCACCATGCCCCTTACAATGGAAATTACAATCATATTGAGAAGGTAAATTTTGCGATATAAATTGAAATTTTTGCAGTTTTTTTTTCTTAATTTCTTTCTTATAATTTATTTAAGACTATTATATGAGAGCTAATGTGATTTGTGGACTATCCCTACATTCAGATTTATAACTTGGTTAAATTTTATATCTATGATAACAATCCCAACAACAATCATAGGATTATGACAAAAATGACTGACATCCAAATAAAAGAAGAAGAAACATGTCCTACTAACAACATACGATTTGTAAAAATAGATTACAACTATAAGTATAATATTACTTTTTGCCATTTTTTGTGTCACTATTATGCCTCATTCGAATGGGGGATGGACAGGAACAGGTTGGAGCTGGGGATTCAAAGTCGAATGCCTTTTCTAACACCCCGCAGTAGGCTCAAATACGGATCCGTCACTTCCCTAGTCGGGCACTCTGACTGCTGCACTACCACAGTAATGATATTAATTTTGTTTCTTTTCGTAAACTGAAGTAAGAAACCCCGATTACAATGCAAAACAGAGTTTAAAAGGCATACTTTAGAAATGCAATAGAGTCCAGGGGATTCACTCACCTGCCACCATGGCTAATAACAGGTCTCGCAAGATTGTCTTGTCTTCATTAGCAATTCGTTTCAGTCCGTGAAATGTATAGAAATATACAAAGTTGGAGCAATATAACGACTCTATCACAGGAAGTAGACCTCGATATAAACCATCCCTGGATGAATGCAACAAGGAAACAAAGGGAAAAAGGTTAGACTCATTTGCAAAAAAATTAAGCTAATAATACCTCTTACCCACCATATCATGAATAAAAAATAACAAACAAACAAAATTCATCATTTTGTATCTCTCTCCTAAGTTATCATTACATTATTTAGAGTTTCATATTTATAGCTAAGATGAAGAAAATACCAAAAAAATATAATCTATACTGCATTAAATGTTCCTCAAGATATTACTGTAAGAATATAATTAAAATATGACTGTCATTATATTAATAAGCATATGATGGACGCAGTCTTGGATACATTTCTCAATCATATTACTACCTGCTTCATAAGCTGAGAAAAGTCATAAAATGAATCTACAGTGAAGAACATATATTACAATAGAATAAATAAGTGTACAGAGTATATATTTCCATGAAAATAATCAAAGAGAATATTTCAATTGGTATCTTTTTCAGAAATTGGAACCTTGTAAAGAAGTGTGACCCCAGGATGCTCTAAAGTTATTCATATTTACGAGAAAAGTCACCTAACCTAACCTAATCTAACACTTCATAGGGATATTTACCTCTACATAGATTTCTGGGGGTCACTCATTTTTTACAAGATCCGAAAATTGCTTAGTAACTGTCACACCTAAATGGACACGATACCTTGCAATACATAACAGAAGAGATGACAATAAGTAACTCACAGTCCTTCCTCTTTGAATACCTCTGCCATTATAGCAAAGGTGTTACGACTTCTACGTCCCTCTTCCACTGAAACGAGAAAGGCAGTGTAGAGGTAAGTATCACACTTACTTAAAGAAAACAGTATTACTTATACATTTATATTACTTATATATGAATCATATAAGCTTTAATAAAATTAAGATTTTCAAAATTAAAAATCACAAGTAAATTTTCTGACTGACATTATAAATCAAAACACTTAACATTCTACGTAGAGTATAATAATCTTGGCTCGAAAATTAAGATATGTGTCTTTAAAGATGTATGGAATCAAACAACACTTTATGAATTAATAATCGGCTCTATAATCAATTCTCCATAAAACAAACTCAATGAGATAATAATCAGTTCCAAATAAAAAAAACTATGAAATAAAAACTGTTTCTGGATAATTACTGTTTCAAGATAACAGAGTTTATGATACTAATTGATACCCATATGACATGATAATTGGTACTTACAAGACTGATGCCTAAAGAAATAATATTGTCTAAAATGACAGAATGTTTGCAAAATAATATCTGGTTCCATACGAGAAAACTATCAGAAGGAACTTAGTTCTATATGAGAGAAGCTAAGAGATAGTAATAAATTATATATGAGAGATAGACTATGACATAATTATGAGTTCTATTTGACAAGAGAGCTAATGAGATAAGCACTGGTTCTACATGAGAGAAACTTTATGACATACTAGGAAGTTCTACATGAAGGAACTATGAAAGAGAGTAAGAAGGTCTCTATGAAAGAAAGTTTATGTAATATCAAACACTTCGAGGCACTAATATTATGGGTTAATAATTGTTTCTACATGACAAAATCATTATGAGATTTATATTTACTTTTAAATAACAGACAATGAGAAAACTTCGTTTTACATGATAAGAATTTACAATCGGTGCAACTTGATTAAACTTTTTAAGGAGTTAATTATCGCTTTGACATGACAGTTGCTCTATAAGATCACAAGGACATATAACAACCATTACATGAGATAAAAATTAGTTCTATATGACAGAAGCTTTATAAGATAGTAACTACCGGTAATTCCAAAAGACAAACTTTATGAGATAATAAATGCTTCTACATGATGGCAAATTTACAAAAGATAAATTACCTTTACAAGTGAGCACTATTATGAAACATTAAGCAGTTCTAAATGATAAAGACTTTATGAGGTATACCCAGTTTTATATGACAGATGTCTGCGGATATACTGCACAGATCCGTTCTAAATGAGAAAAACTTAATGAGATAATTGATTCTAGTGGCAAAAAAACTTTAAAATAAAGACTGAAATCTATATGAGGGAAACAGATAATAATCTTGATTTGACGGAAGCTTTATGAGATACTGTAATTGATTCTATATGAAAGAAGTATTAAGAAATAATGATCTGTTCTACTTGACAGAAAACTCAAGAGATTACAGTATATTCAGTTCAATAAAACAAAAGCTTCTTCGCTGTGAATGTGTATGCTTTGGTTCTGCCACCCCTTGAAAGAGGAATTTTGCTCACTAAATATGTCGATAACAGAGATATTTCATACCAAACGGTTATGTATGACAGACTATTTATGTATTTAAGTGTGACTAATCGTTCTAAAAATTAGTTCTATATCACACAAATTTAAAAAGATAATCGTTGGTTTACTATGAGAGAAAAATTGATAATGACTAGTTTAATACGATGGACACTGAAGATTATTATATAAACAAGTAAATATCTATGAAATTAAAGGCATCATGAACCAATTATATTGACCAAGGAGAAGAAGAAAACCAACTATTTTGTTCTCACCCAATTACAAAAGAAGAAGCATTTTACTTACACTGCAACCTGGTTCGAACTGTATCAAGTGGGTAAAGAGCTGACATGGCTACAGCTGACCCCTGTAGAAGAGCAAACAGCAAAATAGAAACATAATTTTAAATAAATATCATATTGGCATATATATTATATTTCAAGCACTGTACTGCTGGTTGTTGAAAACTGCGTCAGCATAGTAGCTAGTCTACTTGACTCAGAAGGTTATGGACCTACAATCAAGTCCAATATGGGGCATTAGGAAGGATATCCAGTCTTAATTCCCCAGCTCCAAATCTGTGTGTATCCCCATAATGGGGATTAATAGCGACACTTAAAACGTAAAATAAACTAGCTGGTTGTAAGCATAATGAATCCTTCATTTCAATAAAAGTAAATTTTATTCATAATTAAAAATAATTAACCATATCATGTGGTCAAATAGACAATAGGATATTTACTTGAAATCAGCATAAACTTATGTTTACTTTGATTTTACTGAAACATAAAAATTTTTAGAAGAGAATGAAAAAGGAAAACACTTTGAGCTGCATTGCATTCCAGTTCATAATATTAACATATAGGTTAAAGAAAGTGCTGTCAGTATAAAAATTATCCACCACTGACATTAATCACATCCAATGGGTAACTCGTACACATGTACAGTATACTGTACTTTGTCATTCATAAAATCTTGTACAGGACGATATGGGTATTGTACCAGATTCTGTCACAGAAAACACAGAAATGAGAAGACCTTACGTAAAATCTTCACAACATAAAAAAAATATGAAAAACAAATTTACCAATTATTACTGGTTTATAATTTTTAGAGGGGGAATGAGGGTCAAGTCCAAAATACATAGATATCTTGAATACAAGAAAACTAATAAATTACTAGTGAACAACATTCAAAAATATAGTAACTTTGAACACCGAGTCTAATAATATAATAATTGTGAAAATAAAGGATGTAGAGAAAGTATGTTAATGAATGTATAACTGCTATCTGCATGTACTATGAAAATATATGACACAATATAAAATAATATAGTGCTGTAAAATAAAGTAAAAATAAAATTAATAAAATATACATTGTAGCATAAATTGTAACAGAGAGAGAGAGAGAGAGAGAGAGAGAGAGAGAGAGAGAGAGAGAGAGAGAGAGAGAGAGAGAGAGAGAGAGAGAGAGAGAGAGAGAGAGAGAGAGAGAGAGAGAGAGAGAGAGAGAGAGAGAGAGAGAGAGAGAGAGAGAGAGAGACTTTCATTATGATCTATTGTTGACTAGGTTTTGGTTCCAACTATATATATATATATATATATATTATATATATATATATATATATATATATATATATATATATATATATATATATATATATATATATATAAACCATGGTTAGTCCTAAGCATAACTCTAATGATTTCTGAAGCCAAAATTAAAATTATAAAGACACCATGTGCTTCAAAAATAAAAATATTAAAAATTTAAATTAATAATGTTACTGCATTATGCCTCTTGTGAGATCTTTTGCCTATTAGGATTTTTTTGCAGCAAAACCGTTAAAGCTACTGTGTATGCCCGTTGTGATACGATTAGGTAAAAAAAAAAAAAAGTAAGGCTCCTGTGTTATGCCATGGTGGGATTTTTTTTTTAAATAGCTAAGGTCACTATGTTATGCTCTTTGTGAGCTGGGTAGGTTCACACAATGTGAGTTGTGGCCTATGCCTACCGTATTTCATTCTTCTTTCTCACTTACTAGGCATTTTTGCTTAATTTTTGGAGAGTGGAAAAAATATCGCCACCATATCTTGCAGTGAGTTCTAAAAATCGATTAAATGGGATGGAGAAAGGGGAGCGAGATCCTCCCCTTCATCGTTCATCCCAAGCAATCTGTGTACTCACTGTATCCGTTGATTTTGGAAATGAATATTGTCTATAGCTTGAAAGAGCTGGGTTAAGATTCCTCTTCTGCACCATTTCTATTCTTGGTCTAAAGTATTAGTTTCTGATAAGATTCGATGTATTCTGAAATAATCTAATAATTGTTTTTCTAGGATACCATTTAGAGTCTTTGGACCGACATCGGTGGGCGGCGGTGGGTACTTAAATAACCCAATCTAATCTAACCTAGCCCAGTTAGCCTATGCTAACTCAAATTTGAAGCCTTACATACCATAATAGGGTGAAATTGGGTGTATATACAGCAATGCGGCACATTTCAGGAAGTGGTGGTAACACTGCTTTCTCGAGTAGGCTTTGGAAGGGGTGCATAAAAAGATTCCTTTCTTTTTTTTATCGCTAGAATATGTTTCAGCCCAGTGAATGCAAGTGTCAGAAAAAAAAAGCAAAAAAAAAAAATTCTTTCTGGATTCCTCTGCGAGTCTCAATCATCAATGCCTACTTACTGACTGCTCCAATGCCGGTGTAAATTAACAAAATTGCAATCATTACTTACACATCCTCCGGCAACAGCATGAACCAAATTGCTGTAAGAGAAGAGTGACGCCTGTTTCACCATTATTTCTCATGAAATTCACTCTTAATATATTCCTACTTGGCGATCTGTGATTATCGTCTGCACCTTCTTCAGGAGATTAAGGAATGACACTCGCAAATTTATATGGCACCAAACACAATGAGAACTAAACTGCATCCAGCCTTAATGCCCCAGCTCCATCCCGTCTGTCATCAACTCCGAAATGAGCATTAATAGTCAAACATAAAACAACAAGCAACAATAACAGGACCAAGTAGAAATATGGAAATATTCTTGATAAAATGTTTAACGCGAATTCAAAAGAAATTCTACTTACTAATTTTACGAGATTTCAAAATGAGAAAAGACTCATTCCATTCTCATTTGTGATTATAATTAAAAATTTGTAACATACAAATAAACAAACAAACAAACGTTTATTTCCATTTTTGTACAATGATTATTCTTCTAAAAGTAAAAGTAACTTATAAGTAGACAAGTAACTGAACTAATAAGTAAGAGGGCAATACATACAGTTAAATTAAATGTAGCTTTCCTAGAAAATAATAATGCTGTAATAAAAATGTTAACAATAATGTAAATTATAAAGTAGTAATAATAACAGTCGATACAGTGTCGTTATTATCGGCATCATCACCATATTTGTTTTCCTTATAATGAGAATAATTATTTTTTAACTTAGAGAACAGAGAAGTCGATATCAGTTTACATATAGAGAGGTTAGTGTTAAGGGAAATTGCATTTAATCATTAAGTTTAGTTTATGTGTGAGCAGCAACTATTTGTCCAAAAGAAAACTATATAGTTTGCCTTTGAAAGCTGTGAAGGAGGACGCATTTTTAAGATGCTCTGGAATATTGTTCTAGAGTGTTGGCCCTATAACAGTGATCATCTCTGAACCTGCTTCTGTGTTTGTTCTGTGAATAAGGAGCTCACTGCTCTGCCTTGTGTTGGTTCCCCTTATATCCCTGACTGTTTTTAAATCAAATAGCCAGCTAGGAAATAATGGTCCCAAATTTTGCTTACACAAACATAAATAGCACAAGCGACCTTGTTTTCTGCCCGCAGCCACCCAAGTTTATTGAGAGCTGGTGTGATGTGGTCATATTTTCTTATTCCTCCCAGGGCAACTCGAGCTGCAAAATTAATAAGCTTCTGTATTCTGTTTATCTGAGTCTTAGTGGTAGCTCCCCAAACAGTTGTGCAGTAATTAATGTGACTTAGGGCTATAGATTCAACAACAGTTATTCGAGTGGTAGTCTCAAAATTGTCTTTTATAAGTGATAGGTACATTAATGTTCCTGTAACCATTTTGCATACTTTATCAATGTGGGAATTAAGCAACATGTAGTTATCAAAGTGAATTCCTAGGTTTTTTACTGTTTTGCTATGTGTAATAATATTGCCGCAAAAATTAATTGTTGTGTTTTCTGGAATTTGTGCTATATGGAACCTTGAACCAATAAACATGCATTGTGTGTTACTTTCGTTAATTTTATTATAAAAATGGGAAAAAATGGTTCACATGATCCATTACCAAAATTATCTGAATGCACTTTGAACTTTGGTTCATTAAAATCTAGTTTTCCCTAGACAAATTGAGAAACATTACAAAATTTTTAGTTTCCCTTTAGTAGAAGTTATATGAAATAATATTTACATTGCCTTTGACATTCTGGAATTGATCCTTTATTACTGATCTGTGATTATTATTATTATTATTATTATTATTATTATATTATTATTATTATTATTATTATTATTATTATTATCAATTCATTGTATTAGAGAGAATTCACAAAGTCATTTTTGTTTTGATAGAACTTTCCTATTCACACATACACGCACAATTATGTAATTTATATATATATATATATATATATATATATATATATATATATATATATATATATATATATATATATATATATATATATATATATATATATATATATATATATATATATATATATATATATATATATATATATATATATATAGTCTCCGTGGCTAAATGGTAGCGTCCGCGACTCTGTGTCGGCAGGTCGAGGGTTCGCGCCCCGTCACGGACTTAGGTTAGTAAGGGCATACACTCAGGGTAGCGAACATATATATATATATATATATATATATATATATATATATATATATATATATATATATATATATATATATGTAGTCTCCGTGGCTAAATAGTAGCGTCCGCGACTCTGTGTTCGCAGGTCGAGGGTTCGCGCCCCGTCATGGACTGAGGTTAGTAAGGGCATACACTCAGGGTATAGGAAAAGGTATAGGAGGAGAAAAAACATAAATGCCTGGCAAACCTACAAAAGAGCAAGAAATGACTACCTAAGTAAAAAGAGAGAGGCAGAGAGAGACTATGAGAGGGACATCACCAGGAAGGCTAAAGAAAATCCCAAGCTTTTCCACAGCTTTATCAGAGGAAAACTGAAGGTAAAAGAACAGGTTTTAAGGCTAAAGAGAGCGGATGGAAGCATCACTGAGACGGATGAAGAGATCTGCAAAGAATTGAACAAGGAGTTTCAGTCAGTATTTACAGTAGAAAATACCCCACCCCCTCAGATTGCAGTGATAGAAGCTCAAGGGCCGGTATTAGAGAACATCAACCTTACAGCCACAGAGGTATGCAAAGCGCTGATGGATTTAGATGTTCATAAAGCTACAGGTCCCGATGACATATCCCCTCGTGTGCTTAAAAAATGCGCAAACACAATATCAGTGGCACTAAGTATCATATTTAAGGAGTCACTGGAGTCGGGGGAGATTCCAAGATGCTGGAAACAAGCAAATGTGATACCTATCTTCAAAAAGGGAAGGAGGGATACGGCTCTGAACTATAGACCAGTTTCCTTGACCAGCATAGTTTGCAAAGTTATGGAGAAACTACTAAGGAAACATATTTCTCTTCACTTGGAATCCTTCAACTTTTTGTCAGTGAGGCAACATGGCTTCAGAGAAGGTAGATCAACAGTAACAAACTTATTAGAATTCTATGATGAGGTAAGCCAAATCTTACAGGAAAGAGAGGGCTGGGCAGATTGCATATTCCTAGACTTCAAGAAAGCGTTTGACACTGTTCCACATGGGAGACTTATTAGGAAGCTGCAATCAATGGCTAGAATAGGTGGAAATGTTTTGGAATGGATAAAAACTTACTTAGAAGGAAGGGAACAGAGGGTTAGAGTAAGACACTCAGTGTCTGAATGGAGAAGAGTTAGTAGTGGAGTTCCACAGGGTTCAGTTTTAGGGCCACTTTTCTTCCTTGTATATGTAAATGACCTACCAGAGTCTGTAAATTCATTCATGAATATGTTTGCAGATGATGCAAAGATTGTGAAGAAAGTAAAAAACGAGAACAATGGTAGAGAACTTCAGGAGGATCTAAATAATCTGCATGAGTGGTCAGAAAAGTGGCTAATGCAATTCAATACTTCAAAATGTAAGGTAATGAGAATGGGTACAAGTGCAAGAAGGCCCAAGCTTGACTACTCGGTGGCTGGAGTACAACTTCAAGAGACAGAAAATGAGAGAGATCTAGGAGTAAACATACTGGCAGATTTGTCTCCAGAAATACATATAAATGGCATAGTAAGGGCAGCATATGCATTCTTATCAAATGTAAGGGTAGCCTTCAGGCACATGGACAAGGAAATGTTCAGAAATATTTATGTAACCTATGTGAGGCCAAAACTCGAATATGCAGCCCCCTTTTGGAATCCGCACTTAAAAAAGCACATAGCTAAGCTTGAAAAAGTTCAAAGACATGCCACGAAACTGGTGCCAGAAATACGCAATCTCAGTTATGATAAGAGGCTGAGGGAATTAGACTTACCATCACTCGAAGCTAGAAGAGTGAGGGGGGATATGGTGACAGTCTTTAAATTCCTTCATGGTTATGATAGAGTGGATAGGGATCGATATTTTGATATGGCTGGCTCTAGAACTAGAGGTCATAGTTTGAAGCTTCGTAAGAAAACTTGTTTGCAGGATGTAAGGAAATACTTTTTCAGCGTAAGAGTAGTTGATAATTGGAATTGGCTAAGCGAGGAGGTAGTTAATGCTATCTCAATCCATAGTTTTAAGGACAGGTATGATAAGTATCACTAAGTCGAAAATGGAACCGATTAGGAGACGGAAAGATACGAGCTTTGGGCTCTTTCCCGTAAACACAATTAGGTAATCACAATTAGGTAATCACATGCCAAAACAAGTCCTTCGCAAGAAGGCATCCGTCCTAGCCCTTAGTAGAAAAGGGAGTTCGAGACGTAAAACCGAATCAATCAATCATATATATATATATATATATATATATATATATATATATATATATATATATATATATATATATATATATATATATATATATATATATATATATATATATATATATATATATATATATATATCGCAGAGAACGGAACCGCATGCACGATAATGTAAACAATAAAGATGGCGGATACCGAAAGCAGCTGTACTTCTGTAGACGACAGAACTGAAGATCTCGTGTCACCAACCAGAGACGCCTTAGTTGATGGCATTGTAGGTCTGCTAAAACCTTGCTTAGATCAGCTGGATGAGAGTGTTCGTGCAACGAGGTAATAACTCATCATTGTATATACCAGGTTTTGTGGTCTTATACACTCCATAATTCTATACATTCACCAACTCAATTTGCGCGAGTAAATGGAGATATAAAATCTCTCAAAATATCTTTAGCAATTGTAGAGCAATAATTTCAGTTAGCAACTTGTTTCATACTTGGGGTAACCTAACCTAATATTTTATTTCAAAAGAGTTGTTTCCAACTTGGGTATGAATGGAAACATTAACTCAATTTTTTTCGCATTTGGTTGTTGCAGAAGAACAATTATTAATTATCGTACTGGATTAAGATTCGTTTTATGCACCCCTTCTATTTTTGGATGATCTAATATTTTTCTGATAAGTGTCGATGTGTTTTGAATGAATCTGATTATTATTTTCCTCGAATATAGCTATTTTTTGTGTTAGAACCGATGTTGTTGGCGATGATGGATAACTACGTAATCTAACTAACCTAACTTGATTTTAACTCGCTTAACTTAACCTTAACTAAACTAACCCAACTAGCCTAATCTAACTCAAATTTGAAGCCTCTCATAGCATAATCGGGTGAATTTGGATGAATATGTAGCAGTGCAACACAATGCAGGAATTGTGGTAGTGCTGATTTCTCGGGTAGGATGGAAGGGAGGCATAAAACGAATCTTAACCAATTACTGTAACAGTAGGCCAAATTGCTTTATAATTTTCAGCACTAACAAAGCCTGATTTTTAGTATTTTCATGTAAGGGACCAGAAGTTACTAGTTCAAAACCCAACCCAGCAAGAATTGGTAATAACAGTGCATTTACATTGTAATACTATAACATATTAAAATATATTCCACTAGAATTGTGCATATGTGTTATTTTGCTTTCTAAATATGAATTTTATGGTATCAGATACTTCCAATATCTTAAGCATATACTGTATATGAAACTGTTTCTGTCTCGTGGACACATGCACATTCTTATTATATCATATAATAATGTTAAAAATTAAATAAATAGTATAATTTACAAAGCGATAAGTTAATAACAATTAAAAGCTTATACTTAAAATCATAATTCCATGAGATGTATTAGCGGCTATGTGTGTAAATTTAGTAGGTTGGCCCATGGCACCACCGCCCATTGCAATACTACAGCTGAAGGGTCTTGTGGACTTAACTAAGACTATCCAGGACAGTTCAGTGTTAAGTCTTTCTTAAGTTACAGTTCTCTTTCTATGCCTACATCAACACCAAATATTCTTGGATATTCATTGCACATCTCTTATTACCCCTTTACATCTGACAATTCACAGTACTCCCCATCTCTGTTTCTCCCTATGTTTTCTTCTTGCCCGTCCTAGTGTCACAATCATAAAAGAAAGTATATCATAAAATTGTAACATAGTAAAATATCAGTCAAATTTTCTGCTGAGGCATGCTAATTAACATTTGTTATCATTTGGTGAAATTGTACATGTATCCTTATCAGGTACCCTTTCTCAGTGCATTCTCAAATTTCACCCGTACCTGACATGTAATACTGTATGTTTAATTTTGAAATTGTATCATTAACCAAAGATACAAGCATCCCCTGTTTAAGGCAGATAAAAATGTGTGATTTTAATAGTAAATATGGAATAATCTGTTTAGAATTTATTCAATTTGCTTACTTTTCTTCTCCATAGCTTATTTTTCTGGTGACAAGTAGAGTCAGAAAAATTTAGACCTTATAGTTTTCTCACATCCTCACTTTCTTTGCCTGCATCTCTTAAATACAGGCCTTATTTTTTAACTAAAACTATGTATATTCCCCCATATAGAATCAGCATTCAAGCTTAGGGTCCAAAGTAATTTGTTGTCACTTTTTTAACTATATATATATATATATATATATATATATATATATATATATATATATATATATATATATATATATATATATATATATATATATATATATATATATATATATATTGCAAACTTGCCATGTCATACATCACCAGCTAAGCTGACAGACACCATGGTCAGTCTTTATAGATATAAGGACTATAATAAATGTTCTAGTTGAGAATTCTAAAGTGGGTAACACATAATAAATGTAAACCAGTCGGTGACACAATATTAAACAAAACCTATATTATCCCTTACTCACCCCAAATACTTTCCTAAGAAATAGAAAAGGTAATCACAAAATCACCCTCATTTTTTTTAAATTTAATTTTACAATATCTTCTTCTTCCTTCGACCTTATTAATCCCACTGAATAGCAGGGTCGGCCGCTCGAGTCAACTTCCTCCACTTGTTCTTATCCCTTGCATCTCCCTCCTCCAATCCAACTTCAACCATATTCCTTCCCACCACGTCCATCCATCTGATCCGCTGGCGCCCCACACTCCTTCTCCCTATCACTGGCATGTTCTTAGCTCTCCTGATTGGTTCCTCCTCCCCTCTTCTTACTACATGGCCATAGTATCTCAGACGAGCTTCCCTAACCTTCTCTGTGACATTACAAATTCCACACATTCTACTTAAATCTCGACTCTCCCTCCTCCCCAGGAATGATATTCCAGCAATCCATCTAACCATCCTCATTTCTGTTCTCTCCAACAGTCCCTCCTCTCTCCTCCTAAGTGACCAAGCTTCTGCCTCATATTGCAGTACAGGCCTGACCACTGTCTGGTATATCTTCATTCTGAGTTTTAACGGCATTTTCTTGTCTAAGATAACTCCAGTCACTTCTTTCAATTTTCGCCATGTTTCCCTCACTCTCTGTCTCACTGCCTTCTCAGTACCTCCCTCCTCTGTTTATACTGATTCCAAGTAGTTAAACTCACTGCTCTGACTTAGCACTGTACCATCTTTCATTTAAGTTTACCTCTTCCTGACCTCCTTTACTACTAACCATTAGCTCTGTCTTTCCTGGGTTTACTTTCAATCCTTTCTTTTCGAGGGCCCTTTTCCATGCTAAAAACCTTTCTTGCAATTCATCTTCTGTGTCTACTATAATGACTAAATCATCGGCAAACATCAGTTCCCACAGCTCTTTATTATTTCTTAACTCTCTTGTCAAAGTGTTGATAACAACGAGAAACAAGAACGTACTCAGAGCTTATCCCTGATGGAGGCCGACCTCCACAGGGAATGCCTCAGTCTCCCTATACTTTGTCTGTACAGTGATTCCTGCCCCCTCATACATCATCTTCACTATTCTTACTAACTCCTCTGGTACTCCTCTCTTTCTCAAACACCAATACACCACTCTTCTCGGTACCCTATCATATGTCTTTTAAGATCCACAAAATACATGTAAACTTTTCTGTTTCCTTCTAAATACTTTTCTTGGACTTGACCTACTATAAAAATTGCACCCACTGTGCTCTTTCCTTTCATAAATCCAAACTGCTGTTCATGTATATCTATCAAGACTCTCAACCTTCTTTCCACTAATTTTCATTTTACAATATGTAGTGACACTATTTGTATGACAATGACTAAAAATAATAAATCGCAACTGTATTGTCACACCTAAATAAATATTAAGTTTTGGCAGGGAAAAAGGGGGTTTCAACATTGGAGTTGTCGTCATCAGATGTTTAAAGAGGTTTGAGTGGTTTGCATTGGCAATGTTTATGGAAATCCTTATTTTCTGCTTTGTCAGGACTAACATTAATTATTTTTATCAGCAATTGAGCTTTTAGAAATGCTTAAGAATAGTATAATTATTTGTTTCTTTAAAGGTATTTTAAATACCTTAATTCTGTATTCGGAAAGAAAACTAGTTACTGTATTTTGGTTAGTACACGATTATGGCCAATATTACGCTAATTGTTTTGTTTTTTAGATTAATTATCACTGTAAATTTTTATCACATTTGGAAATATAAATATGGACAATCAAAAGAGATAAATAATTTTAAACACCAGTGCAGTTTTCCCTCTTCTTACATGGTCATTCGGTACTACCATTCCTAGCAGAAGTCAGAATTTGTATTTGTTCAAGTCTCTTCTATAACACATACAAACAGTACATATCATACAATATCACACACAAATACTGTCATCTCTACCTCTTCACCCACCCCAAACCAACCTCTGCAAACATTTCCATACTCAGTTAACTCCCCACTCCATCCAGCCACTCATAAACAACACATATTTGCATGTACAACTTCTCAACATCCATCCTTCCTTCCCTGTGAAGACAAACCACCTGGACAGGGTGTTGAGTGGGCACCAGCCAACCCTTTTGAACTATCTGAAATGGCTGGACAACTTCATCAATGACGCCTGTCCAGGATGTAACACATGACCTTGTTCAATCAAGCACATTATGGGAGACTGCTCCGCACACACACACATGCACAAACAGCACAATATACACTTTTTGAAAGTTCTATTGGAAAGCCTGGGATGGGTAGTAGCTAGACAGCTTGTGGAAAGCCAACAATAACTACAAACTGAAATTACCAATTTTAGTGTACCCATTTTACTTTCCTCTTACATCTTTTTATTTCTGTATATGTTATACACTACAGCTGGTATAATACTCTGAGCCCATATTTATGCTAAGTGACAATAAACTTGAAATTACATCCTATATGCTCTCAGTTCTCATTATTTTGTAACACTTATGAAAAACCATAGTGCTGTATATTTCTTCATTTAGTCTCTGTAACTGCTATATCTGCCCTATTGTCTTTTATCCTATTCTTTATTTCAACTGCCTTACAAAGTTACCAGCTACCCCATTTACATTAATGATTAAGAACCTTAATGAAGTGATATCCCTTTTTTTTTTTTCATAATATTTTATCACCCTTTGTTTGGATGAACTCTTAGACAAAATTATCTCTTCTTCCTCATTTAACCTTTGTTTCCTGTAACCAGTTTTTATATTTTTACATCCTTATATGTTCTCTAAGACTGAATGAACACTGTCCTATATTTTTGGCAGTCTTTTAGGTTTTTGCCCTCATCATTAATTCTATGCATGTGTCCTCTCGTTCAAAGGTTTCTTTAGTTAATCTTGCCTTTCCATTCCCAACGTACTTACCAAGTTGGTAAATGCTTACAATATTATATGGACCACATAATACTCCAATCTCCCTTATCAGTTCTGAAACCCTAGCCGTATTATGTGTGAATCTCTCCTGCCATACTGACTTTTGATTCACATATGCTTGAGCTCCTCTTCTTCAAAGGGCTTGGTCCCAGTCATAACACATTCCATTTTTTCTGGTACTGTTTTCCTGTACCACCTGTTGCACTGCCCCCTTGATATTGTTGTAAGGGGATATACCTATAGAGTTTTTAACTATTTTTAATATTCTTGAGACAGTATTATGTCGTCTATAATAGCACATAATTAAAACAACCTTTATATTTGCACTGAAGAGATTTTTCCAATGCATGTATAATATATACAGTAATTTGGGAAAACAATGTACTGTACTGTATTCACAAAGAATATCCAACAAATTACCCTGGTTTCTGACACAGCAGTTAAGCCAGAATTAGTTAGAATGAATATCTAACTTTCAGACTGAGTCAAAGCGAACTACATCAGCAGTTGGAGAGTCTTTCATCCGAATTGGCAAAAGTTCAGGAACAGTGTCAGTGTCCCCTTCAGTTAGATTCTTACATTAAAAAGCTACAGAATGCAAAACGAAAAGTGGTCGTAGTTAACAACATTCTTCAGAATACACAGGTTTGTATTTTTTTACTTATCATTTCCTTCCATTGACTGAATTTCCAGTTGACAGATTAATTTACTGTGAAGCCATAACATTATAGAGTACATTTTTTTTCTGTCATGACAGTATTATCAAGCTGCTTTGAACTAAAAGTCGTAATTACATGACTGTAGGTGTACGTATGAAAACTTTTAATAGATTTATTGTCAATAGTAACTTTATATTATATATTGCCCTGTTATCTATTCTTCAGTTTACAAGGTACTATTAAATCTTGTAGCATCAATATGTTGCATATTTTTTTAATTTACTACTGCAATACTTGTACACATGTCATGCTTGGTATTTATGAAATGTAGACATTGAGATTTATTTAGTTTCCAAAGATCAGATTTAGGTTTATGCACATCATTCACACACAATTTCCTTCTGTAATGATATACTGCACTGCAAACCTTCTGGGTTTTTGATTCACATACTTCATCACATTAGGATCTTGAACAAGAGATGTAAATACTACAGACATTCAAAGTTTGCCCTTCCAACTATGCTTTCTTGACCAAACTATTCAAAAATAATCCTAATATTTTCACGAAACTACTTCTTTGGGTACAGCTTGATAACTAGTTCAAGAATATTGTTAGATGTTGATTATGCTCTCTCAAAACTATATTAAGTTAATGCTTCTTTGCATTGGAAATTAAAAAAAAATTGAAATATTCTTTTTGGCAACTAAGATAAAAATCGCTTCATGAATATAAACAGTACTTGATATAGTATCTATGATATCTTTTTGTACAATTACTGTACTCTTCTGTTCTTTCAGGATCGTCTTAATAAGCTTCATACTCAGGTAAACAAAGAAACTGCACGTAGAAGAGCATTATTAGAATCAACATCTCCCTCATCAACCCCTTCAACATCTCTTCATGCACCCTAAAGCACTGCAATATTTAAACAAGTCACATCGATTGTAACTGTAACAGACAGGGTGATTGGTGTAATTGAGCCTAGAAATATTTCAATTCTTATAGCACTGCAGTTTAGAAGTAGGTCCTAATTAAACTAATCACCTTCGTATAATTCCTTTCAACATTCCTCCTCGTCTTAAGAGCTTGAACGACAGTGAAAATAATGAGCTGTGAGAATGAACAATTATATTCTTAATGTTCACACTGGTCCTCTTCTAGTCAACTACATATAGATCTGTTGTGATAATTGTAATTTGTAGACATTCAGCTTTTTTCATC
This sequence comes from Halocaridina rubra, assembly GCA_037179515.1. Classification (NCBI taxonomy): domain Eukaryota; kingdom Metazoa; phylum Arthropoda; class Malacostraca; order Decapoda; family Atyidae; genus Halocaridina; species Halocaridina rubra. The sequence continues at coordinate 84,532 of JAXCGZ010009546.1, forward strand.
AGTACATGAGCTGTAAGTTTATTCTTACTGCATAAGATTTTGCTTTTAAGACAGGGCTATTCCTTAGATTTATCAATGGACAAATCGCACTATAAAATAAATACGCCTGATTTCTCTCACATCTCCAATGAAGACTTGGAACATATATACGAACCCTCTGAAGACACATTCCTTTTGATTGATGCTTTGGAAAAAGACCTGGATCTCATTCTTAAATTGGAACCCAAATTGTGTGTGGAAGTTGGATCAGGATCGGGTGTTGTTATATCAGCTTTGGGTAGTGCTGTGGGTAGCTCATGTAGGTATGTGAGTACCGATATTAATCCTCGTGCTTGTATAATCACAGAGGAAACAGGACGAAGGAATGGAATAACAGTTGATACCTTTTGCACTAATTTGGTCGACAGTATAATAAATGAAGTCAAGGAAAAGGTAGATGTTCTGTTGTTCAATCCTCCATATGTGGTCACACCATCAGAGGAAGTTGGAAAAGGAGACTTAGAGTACACGTGGGCTGGCGGAGAGCATGGCCGAGAAGTTATAGACAAGTTTCTTCCCTGTGTCAGTACGTTATTATCTCATAATGGAGTGTTTTATTTACTATTGCTGAAAGAAAATGACCCAGCTGATATTGAAAATGAGATGGCCCGACAAGGATTTGCCTGCACACTTGTTCTATCGCGCAAAGCTGGCTCCGAAAATTTATTTGTGTTAAGATTCATGCGTCTCTCGTAATTAAAATAGCTAGACAGTAATGGTTATTGAATTTTTTTTATTGTTCTATTTATACATTTCCTTATTCTAGTGTCAGGATACCATAGGCAGAGTTTTGAATGCATATCTTAATCTTAATAAGATTAATAAGAATTCTGGTTCACACAACTTTTAAACTTATGATGTCTGATTCATACAACTAGCATTTAACTTATGAACAGTGAAGTCAAAGTTACAATTAATATAATATCAGTGTTATGAAGTGCCAAACTTCACTTAAAGAAATAGCAATTCAAATAAAATGTGATCTTTACTTTGTTGTTTTTCTCTTTGGTTTCCAAGAGTATCTGGATTGTCAGCTAAGAATTATGTAGTCTTTGATGTTTTTCTCTTGGCTTTTCCAGAGGGAGCATTTGGATTCGCACCTTTATAAAAGTCTTTTAAAAGTCCAACAGCTTCATCTGCTCTTACACCAGTTGTAAATTCAATTAGATAATTATATAATTTAGGAACATCCACTACAGACCCACAACCACCAAAACGGTCATTAGAACAACCAAAGACAACTCTCTTAATCCCTAACTGTCCAATTGCATCCGCACACATTCCACAAGGCTCAACTGTTACATAAACAGTAATATCGGGAAAGACCTCCAAATGATTTTTATTCTTACTTTTGCAATATTCCAACACTTCGTCGATGCAATTCATTTCTGCGTGACGAGTAGCATTGCGGGTTTCGTTGACTGTATTTCTACCTTGTGCGATGACTTTGCTTTCATGTACAAAAGCACATCCTATAGGTACCTCTCCTGATACAAGAGCTTCTCTAGCTTGGTCAAAAGCTACTGACATCCAGGTATTTTCCAGATCACTGATATCCATTGTATCAAATGAAGCTTACAATGGTGTTTAGTACAGGTGATATTACACATTCATTTACTAGTACCACATAAGTTAATTCATCTATACCTTTACTGATTATTTAAAGAAGTCCTGAGACAAATACAAGGCAATTATAAAAATATGTTACAAAATATGCACTTTTAAATCACTGACAAACACTCAATAAAAATGCATTTCCTGCATCTATAAAAATTCTTAAGTATTTCAATGGAATGCAGTAAAGAAGGTGCAATACAGCGAAATGAATATCTTTGAAGTTCAGAGCACATAGGAAACAAAAATATCAATAACCATTTCCCTTGAAGTACTTGATAGTATCACTTTCTGTCAGCTGCTTAATAGCAATCTCTCTCCAACCTTTATTTGCTGCTGGATTGACAGGACTTGGATGCATCAAAGTGCTTATCTGCAAAGCAAAAAGTTACAGTCTTACTATAGTATTATATACTCCAATAACCAACAAGAGATGTAAAACAGGTATTTCATAAATTGTTTTCATAACTATTGTCATTTATGATATATATACACTCAGCTCTTGGAACAACGCGAGGATAGGTTCTCAAAAGGTGACGTGTAATGTACAATTCACGTAATGTAACCAGTCATTTACCATAATAAACAATGATAATTCCACAACCGCACATAAACATACTATGCCAAAGATATAAGTAAAACATGTTTTATAAATACATAACAAAGCAGAAAGACCTGTAGTTATTTATGTTAACATGCAAATAGTGTAGAGTATAAAAGATATACAGATTTACAAATAAATACTGCACAGCCAAAATAAATTAACGAACCTTGAGAACAAACCGTTATCTGCAAACGTAAACAAAGATGACGTTAGCGGTAGAAGGAGTAGGAGACTTAAGTGGTAGGAGAGGGAGGAGAAAAGGAGGAGAGCAAATCACTGGTTGTTGCTGGGGTTAATATTGGGTAAAAGAGTGACTGAAGCACATGGCAGCAAGTTATATATATATATATATATATATATATATATATATATATATATATAATATATATATATATATATATATATATATATATATATATATATATATATAATATATATATAATATATATATATATATATATATAATATATATACTTGGGGGTCCTCGTTTAACATCAGGGTTCCGTTCCTGATAGCTGACAACCTGGATTTTGACGTAAGTTGGAACACATCCTAAATTTGAACCTAGGTCCCCCAAACAATGTTAAAAATAAATACAGTACTCTAAAACATAGAAAAATAAGCTATGTTCTTAATCAAAGACATAAAAACAGTAAAACTAAATGAACAGTATTGCTTACTTATACTTGTTTAATCTAAAACATACAAATAGTAAAATTACATTACACTACAGTACAGCACACAGGTGAGTATTGCTTACCTTTACACGTGTGGTCGGTTTGCACACTGGGAGGGGCATTACAAGGGAGGGAGAGGCAGCCCTATAAACAGGAGGAAGGTGAAGAGGCAAAAGAACATACAGCAGATGATGGAGGTACTGGGGCAGGTGAGTCTATAGAGGTAGAGGATATAGGATCTGTTGGTAGGGCTCTACCTTCATGAAGAATTGGTCAAGGAGAATCTGGAAGGATGCCCTCCTCTCTCAAATTTTCTTGTAACACCGCAGAATATCATTGATCAATCTCTCAACTTTAGAGTACCTGGCAGCATTGGGGTCCTGAGCCTCGAGATTTGCCAATGCTTCCTCTACCAGGGCAAGCATTTCTTGATTTTCCCTGGTTGTGAATCTTTTGGGCTCTGGGCTTGATATTTCTTCATCCTCTTCAACCATCTGCTTTGCCTGTTGAATAAGGTCCTTGGCAGATTACTTCTCGCCATGAGGGTTCCTGAAGCTCTTTTACATCAGCCTCCACCTCCAACTTCAGCTTCTTACTCAGGTCAACTACATTATTGGTGACAGCCTCAACTGTCTCCTCAAAGTCTCGGAAGTCATTCACAAAATAAGGGCACACTTACTTCCATACCCCATTCAAGTTTGTCTGCTTCACTTCCTCCCAAGCATCAGTGATATTCTTCACAGCCTGAAGAATATTGTACGACTTCCAGAAGCACCCGAGAGTCATTAAATCATCTAGATATTAGGATGAAAGTCATCCAAATGGGGAGGATGAGCAGGGATACTGTCTACCAATAGCAACACCTTAAAGGGCAGACCCTTGGAGGCACAGAACCTCTCCACTTCAGGCACAAAATGGTTGCTCAACCAGTCCTCCAATATCTGAAGGGCTGCCCAAGCCTCCTTGTTCGATTCCAGATGATTGGCAGTTAAAACTTCCATATGGCCTTGTGTTTTCTGCCAAATAAACCGACAAGGGCTTCAGCTTACATTCTCCAGCAGCATTAGCCCCCAAAAGCAAAGTTAGTATCTCCTTGCTGACTTTATGGCCTGGTGCTGTCTTCTCCTCCTTGGCAATATATGTTCAACTAGGCATATACTTCCAGAACAAAATAGGCTCATACACGTTAAACACCTGTTCGGCACGGCAACCCCCTCCCTAATTTTTTCTGCTAACGCACTGGGAAACCCACTTGCTACTTCATCACTACTAGCAGCTTCACCTTGTACTCTTTAAGTTATGCAAATTAGCTCGAGCCTTATAATGATTAAACCAACACCTACAGGCCACAAACTTCACCTGCACTCCCTTCCCCTTTTCTATTTTCAAGACTTTGAACAATATTTTAGTCTTCCTGTTTTACCATGAGGCTTGATGGGATACACCATTGATTTCAGTCATCAAGCAAAAGCACTAGTAATCTCTCAATCTCGATCATAAGGCAGCTACGCAGCTTAATGATTACAGTGGACATCATAGGAGTAGAGCCTTTCAAATGGTCACAGATGCGATCTTTGTCTTTGATGATTGTCGCCACGGTCGTACAAACTAATCTGAGAGTGTGGTCAATGTTTGTAAGTCTTTTCCTTTTCTGTGCGGTTTACTATTTAAATTTTAATTTCCAAGGTGATGGCTTTTCTTTTCTTCGTAGCACTGCCATCAGAACTATCACCACTACGCTTGGGAGACATAGTAATGTCAGTAACGAGCAAACCAAATAAGAGCAGATAAACACGAGATGTATGGCGGGCAAGAGTAAACTGAGCGGTGGTTCTTCTTCCTCTTCTAATGCCGCATGATGCTGTATTCTTACACAACACTCAACAAACTACAGACACTCCCCAACATATGAATGAGTTAGGTTCCTGAAGTCCGTTCGTAAGAGGAATTGTTCATAAGTTATGTTTGGGTAAAAAAAAAAAAAAGTACTGTACAGTAGATACACATGCAGTACTGTTCAGTAGTTAAGGTAAAGACACTTATACAACTGTGCTGCTAGCTGTGTATTCCTCAGCCTCACTCACAAACTGTTCAGCGAGCACAGTTTGAATTTACCAAACCAGCCCGGTAGGTTGAAAAATTTATTTATTACTGATCTATTGGCCTCCGGCATAACAGCAGAACAACGTTAAACAGGGACCCCGTATATATATAAAATATTTCCAATACAGACGTAAAATCTCAGTCCCATCATACTTTACAATATATGGCAAAGACACTGACAATGAGTAATGCTGACACTCCTGTAACACAAAAAACAGACATATAATTTTTGCCTAACATGTAATATCAGGACTAAAATTATTTATGTAATGCGGGCACCAAGCAAAAACTCATCAGTTTTTGTAAATGGATTGATAATCATTACCTAAAAGTCAGAATGCCCATCTCTCACTGCCAAACCTGCATCAAAGGGGCCAATTGTGTAAACAGCACCTGCTGCTGCAAACAAAGGGGCTGTTTGCATACAGTCATTAACCCAATTGGTCAATGGACCAAAGAAATGATATAATAATGCTCACAGATAGCCAGACATTACAAAAATTTATAAAGGAGGAGTATTTACATACACAGAGTGTCATATGACAGACACTTACTCTGACTGAAACAAGACCTGCTGCCTTGAGAGCGATCGTTGCGCGATTACTAGCATAGTTGCCAACACCAATGAGATGTTCCGTCGCTAATAATTTCACAGTGTTAACCAATGCTGCATCACAAATAGCCTCTAGAGCAGCTCTTTCCTTAACCTGCCAAAAATATTTTAGATCAAATTAATCTGTTTAAGATAAATAATTTTATACTGTATTTTCATGCCAAAACATAGTGAGAACTAGTTACTTGCTGCAACAATGAATTAAACACACATCATACTTTTAAACCCAAGTAAAGAAGCGATAATCTTTAGTAAATAATTCCAACCAAGTTTCTAGTAATTATTATAGCTAGTGAAAAGCAAGACTGTATATATTGAATATAATTATCCATAACATTTTAAACTTTTGAGCTAAAGGAATGCAACATTAAGTTATTGGAGCTCGTACTCATAAAATAATACAAAGAATCAAATGATATTTTTTCTTATTCATGATAAATAAATATTCCATTACCTTCAGTTCAGGTGGCGTTACATTCTTTGCTGAATCCTTCAAAAAGAAGAGTGGACAGTAGTTATGAAGAAACACATCACTAAACAACGTCTCTGGCTCTCTACTCAGTTCTTTAAGTAATGACCACAGACGATCACCACTCACCTATGCAGAAAAATTGGCAACATTTAATATACATTATTTTTAAGCTAGGTTAGATATGGGAGAACACATAAGGAAACCTACGTCCATACACCTCAGACTGCATGATCTAAGGTAAGCAACAAGGCATTCACTATGGTCGTCTTGCAGATATGCATAGAATAAAAATATGTATCATCTCATTATCAACAAACCGTATTTCTCAAATCTTTTATTGCATAACCTAAAATCCTAAACTAAAATGAAAAGAAAATTAATAGTATCAATAGAAACGTACTGAAACAATGGTCTAATACACTGATGAGTAATGGAATCCACTTCATATTTGAAAGTCTGTATCTATCTATATGCAAAAGCCACAATCTACCTTAAAAGGGGGATGGCTCGGTCAAAGGAAAACCTTTATGGGGCGGAATTAAAAGGAGGGGATTCCCATCCCCTAGCTCTGCCACATTTAGTCAACTTTTACAACACGCAGGGGAAAATTCAGTTAGGTACAGGTTGGCACCATTAAAATCAAATTATTTTACTCATGTGATTATAATCGATTATGATCACAAAAAAATCACTGATTAAAATCAAAATATTTTTATTTTAAATATAAGATGCATACTGTCCACCACTATGACCTTAAAATTACAGACATATGAAATCACAATACACTGGAGATTTCAGGACCTGTTCCTGGCTATTCAGGTGTAACTTGTACTGAACGTATCCCAGAGCTTCTCAATCAGTGGAAATGTCAGCTTGGTATATTTGGTGTTTGCAAATACTGTACTTGTTGTTGTTATAATATTTATGTATGACTGTGATTAAGATATTTTGTAATCAGCCTGCATTATTCATTATTACCTCATAATATAGTGTACAGGTATTTATAAATGGTTACTGTGGTTTACTAAAACAATACTGGTACATCTTTTTAACAAAGGTTCTAGTTGGCAACTATTCTCAAAGCCGTATATAGGAAAAATGTCAGATTGGTAAATTTACTGGAGAATTTTACTGGTACTCTCTTTCCTTTTGTAGGTTTATGCCTAAAATGACGTTACTTAAATGCTCGGCTTGCATTTCTTACCAAGAATACCTTATCGTTTATTACCGGTTTCCATTATTTAAAATAACTAGTTGGCAACTACGACATGTGCCCAGGTTCCCAATATAACTGAATGAGGGGCAGACCAGTTGTGACTTGTAACTAAGGAAGCAAGTTCTGGCACTGGTTACATCGCAATCATGTCTGCAGCAGGCAGAAAAAAGACCCATATGGATTTCCTTTGAGAGAATTGCAAAAGGAAAGGGTTATCATGCTAAGTGTAAGAGCTGCAAAAAAGAAATACAAGGAGTTCTTGACAGAATGAAAAAGCACCTGGAGGTTTGCAACCTACGTCCCACTTATTCTGCAACAGGTAATTATAATGCCTATTATGTGTAACATTTTCTATAAATTAAATAAATATGTAAGTTCTATGCTGTTCATACATGTGACCTATTTTCACCCTTGTCATCCTGCCACGAGTAATAATGTATTTGTACTTGAATATCTACTAACGCTACTACTCTACTAACAAGCTTATGGTATATTTAACAACTTTCAGATGCTGAACTCTCTTGTGATTCTGATGTAAGTCCACAACCCCAAGCTTCAGCAACACCACTTCTTCCACCTGTTACAGAAGATTCCACTACCTCCACTTCAGACCTACAATGAAGTCCAACACCAAGGAAACTTAAAAAGAGGTACACCGATCAAAGCGGCTTGAAAGACTTTTTCATTATAACAAGTAAGAGTGAAAAAGATGTTCTAGATCAGGAAGTGGTTAATTATATTTTTGCCACAATTGCCCCATTTTTATCAAAATGGGATATATATTAAATACAGGCTATACACCACCAAACAGGAAGCAGGTTGGGAAATCTCTGCTTGAAAGAATATTCAGAGAATTTAAAGGGGAAGACTGCATGTTTAGGAATTGATAGTTGGAGTAATGTTCATAATGAACCAACAGTGTGCCACAATAACCTTGTTACTACAGTAGACACTCATTCACGACACACAGCCGAATATCTTTTAGAAAGTACAGAATCAACTGCTGAAATATGTGAAAAGAAATATGGTTGCACTGTAAAGAATTTAGTTATTGATAATTCAGCAAATATGGCAAAGATGCGTAGATATCTAGGGAAAAATAATGAAAATTTAGTTGATATGGGTGTTCTGCACATCTGTTGAACCTTTTAGCACAAGATTTACAAGTAAAGGACATTAAAGAACACACTATCCAAATTATCAAATATTTCAGAAACCATCACATTCCTGGTTGCTTATACAAGGAAGAAGGAGGCAGAATGCTTATAATACCTGCAGAAATACTCTTTACAGTCCTACCTACGTATTTTAGTTAAAATATGTAGGGAACAGTGATGACATCGAGCAGCAAATAATTAGGAAGGTCAATGACAGGACATTAAGGCGATTTACAGAAGATTATGTAGGCAGACTCAAACCAATTGCAGTGGTATTAGATAGACTTCAACGTGAAGATGCACTCATTAGTAATGCAGTAGAAGTTTGGTACAAACTTGTATGTGATTTGCAAGAATGTTTAATACAGCAGCAAGATTTGGATAAGTTACTAAAGAGGAAAAAAACAGCATCTACACCTGCTCATTACCTAGCAAATTTAATTTACCCAAAGTATCAGGGTAGGTGTCTATTGATGAGACTGATAGTGCAGAAAATATAAGGAAGAAAATTTTCCCCAGTTTCTTCCAACATTAATGAGATACAGAGGGAAGACCACGCCTTTCAAGGAAATGTATTTTAAAGCTGATGTTATAAATACCCTATCACCTCTTGCTTGGTGGCAAAAGTTTTCAGGAGTCATTAAGGATTGTATGATGGTAACTGCCCAGCTACACACGGCTGTTGCTGCCTCAGCAGGAATTGAAAGAGTCTTTTTGACCTTTGGACTTGTCCACCCTAAGAAATGAAAAAGCATCAATGCTTGTTACTGTGTTCAAGAACTTCAACAAAAACAAAAGCATTTCCTTTGATGCCCCATACTGATCTTTTTGCCTTCTGTGTATCTGACCTGAACAGTTTAAGAAGGAAATTTGCTTACTATAACTCTTGTATTTCATAATAATGAAAAAGTAGTTTTTCATATATGGAAACAATAACTAATTTAGATTCAACGTGTATTTCTTACATTTTATATACAATTAGCCTAATGTAATTGTAAGCTTCTGTATCTTGGTGTATCTTTTTCAACAGTGATGATTAGTATATTCAGTTTTTCACACAAATCAATACAGTAGTTTCATTTTAGGAAATATTTTTCGGTATTAGAATAGTTAAAAATGTACCTTATTAATATTCATTAAAATTTAGATTCAATAAATAATACTGTCATCTCGTGTGTGATTAACCTTTTCATGCTAATATTTGAGCCGAAGTATACCCACAGCAAAAAAAGACACAGAGAAAGCCTCTTTTACATATTACGAGAAAGGGTATAAACACACTGCAAAAAAAAATTAATGTAATGTAATATGGTATAACAATCAAATACGAATGAATATGCGTGAAATTTAAAAAAATATATAAAAAAATAGGGTATAATAAAAAAAAAATTCTGATTTTATTAAAAAAAAAAATTGTTTTAATTTTATCACAAAAAATCGGATTTTTTTCCAACCCTGTTAGGTACAAAAAGGTCTCATTTTAACAAATTCAAGAAGGACTACTGCTCTAATATCCATTTACTGATATCTGTGTTTTATTGAACACCATAAATTTTGATTGCTAAAGAAAGAGCAGAGTAAACTCACAAAACATAATTGCATTCTCCACAAATATTTATGGACAATTAATGACCCAAATTGCAATAGTCATGATATGGTCGATAAATGTTATAGTTATTCTCTCATCACTAAAACTAAGTCTACTTATTGACATTCTAATATGCAATATCTAGCAAACGTCAAATATGAGTTCTTAAAAATAACTTTTTCTCAATGAGCCCTACCTCACTCCTTGAACACTCCAATCCTGTAACTGGTCGTTTAGGGTGTTCCTTAACAGGCCTTGATACGTTGCCTTTCACTTGCAACCATTCCTTGGCATATTTAACATGTCCAAAGGGCACCTGTAAAATATATTCACTAAGATGGTTAAGCAATTCAGTAAATACTGTACGTATAAAAAGAACACTCCATGGCAAAATACTGTGCTGTAAGTACAATTTATAAAAATGGTGCACACATGCATATCTATAAAACTGATTCTACGGGACATAATTATTCATCCAATCAAATTGGATGCTGTGAATACTTTATCCTTAAATACTGCTTCTATGTACAACAAATAAATTTACTACAAAAGTGTGAGGAATTCCCGTAATTGCATAAACAGTCCAATTAAAATCATTTGATTGCTACCACTTCAATCAGTCTCAAAGTAATTTTCAGATATGTCTACCATTAATTAATTTAATTTCTTAGTTTTTACTTTCAGTAATAAGGATTTTCACCTTATATTTCAATGAAAAGTAAGAAATGTGAAACTAAGGGTATATAAACACAACTGCCGCAAGAGAGGGGAGTATAACTATGATATTCTTCTGGAAGCAGGATTCTCAAAAGAAAGACAAACTTGAATATATTACACACTAGCCGACAAACATTGAGTTTTCAGGGAGATGTTTTGTTTGATAATTTTCTCTAAATTATAAATTAACGATAATTCTATAGAGAAAGATTACAAAGACAAAAAATAACGAAACTTACGAATTCTTTTGATTGTAAGATACAGACTTACTGTATGGCTTCCACAAGAAACTTTACTAAAAATTTGCTTTCTCAGAGAAAAAGACACTATTTTTACAGGTGTTCAAGCTCCAAATAATTCCTTTTCATACCAAACGTATCTCTGATGAGCAGTTCGGTAAGGTAAATGATGAAGAGTCATCAAGAACCTATACATCATTACAGGAAGAACACTGCATGCAAAAACAAATCTTTATACTAAGCTAAATTTTATAAACAATGTTCCACCAGAAACTGACCCCAGTCTGTCCCATACCCCAAGGTCCAGGGTTCATCCCTAAAACCAACACTTTTTTGGGTCCTTTGCAGAATTTTGAGACGAAGTCCTCATGTATTTCTCTAGCATAGTCCAATGGGTTATATACATAACAAATTCCTTGACCATAATCCAGTTTCAAAAGGTCTTTGCACTGCTTGTTTTCAATTTCAAGAAAAGCCTTTGCATGATATGAGGAAACATCATTTTTGTTCTCTTCCCAGCTTATCACTCACTTTTAGTTTTTTAGTTTTATTTTCCATTTTATCTAACAGTCTTTCAATTGAATACAAAATATACAATATCTGAAATGTTTAGATGCCTTCAGAGTATGGAATATCTTTAAAGTTCAGATGTATGTCTTCTACATATTCAATTCATTACATAACCAGCTATATAATCCTTAATATAATCTCAAGATATTTCATTAAATTTAAAGATGGAATTGTATACATCATAATACACCTCGGTTATATATATAAACGGCAGTTATGCGAGACAGTGATGCAGTATAGCCATCGACTATGTACGATATGAACCCTCCTGAAGCAATGTTACATTCATATCTAGAGAACTAACACAGCCCAGAATTTTTTCATGGTTGCTGTTTTTGCTTTTTTTTTATAGCAAAAGGTAAGGAGCAGTGCAACTCTTCAGTGTGGGTCTGACTAAAGCAAGCACAAAAGAGATTGAAATTTCCAAGTTTGGGCAGCTATAATATTATATATAAAGTAAATATGGCAAAATTCAGATCAATGCTACCAGATAACAGTATATGGCAGAAAAAAATAAACACAATAAGATATAATGCTAACTACATTTTGATCAGGCCTGCTATTATAAAAAGCTAAAAACTTTATGAAAATGGGGAGGTAAAATCTGACAGTGAACAAAAAATAATAGAAAGTTGGAATTTTCGCAAAGTACAGAATATACCTGTACAAACTAAGTCCATATTCTTTCATAACACTAACGAATGCAGAAAATATAACAGTACTGTACTAGGAACTGAAGTCCCCATGGTAACATGGTTCATAAGGATAACGTCAATTTTATGAGTGTTTGATATTAATTACAAAAAAGTAACATCCAACCAAGGAAAGGGTACATGAGAATACCGTGTTGTATTTCTGATGGAGGCTAATAGAAATGACATTAATTAACACCTTTGGCCCTAGAAACTTATCAGGCAGAGAAGAGACTCTGTCTTCATAGTTTAAGGCCTTAAAACCTGAACAAGACACCATCAGAAACTTTGGTAGCACCGTATAAGTAATCAGAAAAGCTTTTAATGCCACATATGAAATGAGCACTGCTATCAAAACTATGTTCAGTCATGAAAGAAAAATTGGATATCTGCTATGGTTTCCTCCCTATAATAAGTCACAATATTATGATCTGGCTACAAACAGAAAACAATGTAAAAGAAGAACAATTCCTAAATATACCTCAACTTAGGAAGGAGTGCCAAAAAGGTGTGAATTATCAGATAAACTTAGGAAGGAGTGCCAAAAAGGTGTGAATTATCAGATAAACTTAGGAAGGAGTGCCAAAAAGGTGTGAATTATCAGATAAACTTAGGAAGGAGTGCCAAAAAGGTGTGAATTATCAGATAAACTTAGGAAGGAGTGCCAAAAAGGTGTGAATTATCAGATAAACTTAGGAAGGAGTGCCAAAAAGGTGTGAATTATCAGATAAACTTAGGAAGGAGTGCCAAAAAGGTGTGAATGATCAGATTAACACCCCATATAAAAACTGAACTCATTTCATTACTTGACTTAGGAAAATTACACAGTTAAATAAAATTCAGTGGCCACTGCTAAAAGACAGAGACAGTAAGGATGAAAATTTTGGAATGATTTCACTCACTTTTGACGCTACTGCTGGTTACTTGACCCAAATACAGATAACTTTTCATAAGAGTGAGCATTTTTAAGACATGGTAACATATTAAACCATTTTATTTTGATAAGGTTAAATCAGCATAATTTTTACCCTGAATATCGAGAAAATTATATGATGTACAAACCTAGCTATTGTGTTAAAGCATCATAAGGACTGAAATTCACACATATCCCAAGTTTGTACCTATAAAGTACAGTACTGCACAATTAATAAAACTGCAAACTTTAATATATCAACAGTATGCCAAATATGAGATTGGGAAAAAATTTTATGTACTGGTAGTAGTAAAATAAAGGCACTGATACAAGCTATGACCAGAAATAGTAGTACTTCAGTACATTTTTCTACATCATGATAATGTTTCGAATGTGAGTCAATTTATAAAAAAAAATTAAATAAAAAAATACACCATTAGTTGGCTTAACTGTACAAGTTAACAATATGCAACAAATCTACAGCTTAGGGTAGAAATAAAAAAACATGTGCAAGAGGCAAGGTTGGGTAAAGTAACATTTACAAGTTTTAAAGACAGCATTCAAATTTCTTGTTTCTTCTTGTGATCCAAATAGTTTATTGGGTATCTTGTAGAACTTCTCGAACTGATTACAAGGCATATTATGCTATATATGCAAGACAACAAAATTTCAAGGGTTGGGAGCATACAAGGACAGGAATTATGACTCTCAAGGAAGCACAAACATTTTAGGGTAGTTAATACAGTACTTTAATATTAAGTCAATTTGCCAAACTGGTCTGCATTAGTCACTAGTTACAAAGCCCAATTCTGACATGAGCCAAGAATGAGGATAGTTAAATGAAACCCAGTTTCTATTTCAGCTATTAGTCCCCATTTGGGGGTAGACACAATGGATTGAAGGGGGGAGAATTAAGGTTGGGTGCTCTCTTTAATACCTTGCCATGGGCTCGAGCATGGGTGTGTCACCTCCTGCAATCAAGCACTCTACCACTACTCAATGGCAGTCCCCTTATATGCCAACAGCATCTGGAGTTCACTGGCGTACATACATTCAAGTACTGACTAGACCCAATGATTGGGCAAAAAGCATCATGCCCACCATCATACGGGTGTTGGCAGTTAAATAAAACCAAGCAATCATTAAAACTCCTTGAAATTAGTATCCTAGATATTAATGACTAATTTGAACACCAAGAAAAACTTCTGACACTTTCAAACAGTAGCAGTAACATAACAGAGTTCACATTGAGAATTCTGTTCAAATAACATTTGCTTAAACTGCATGTATCATGGGTGTCTGAAACATTATTGCTGGGTGACTTTATGAGGAATGGTTATGTAACTAGTGCTCTACTGGTCATGTAACATGGCTTGGTTACTCTATGCTCTACCTAGTTGCTTTGGACCTTGATTACTTTGTGAGTTAATGTATTCTAAATAACTTTTATGTAAAAAAAGTAAAAAAAAAAAAAAAAAAAAAAAAAAACTTTGTATACAAGTAATTTTTTGCATATGTACCCAAAAAGAATATTTTGTAAATGCTAATTTTTCAATCCAGTAATTTGATAGTTGACATAATGTTATTCCAACTATATTGTAACTGTTTAAAGACAGTATAATACACTCATACCTCGTTTTAATGGACAAAAGGGGGGAACACAAGTGATATTGTCCGAAGTTACCAAAATGGGTTCTGAAGTGGGTAATATCAACAAGAATACTCCTACTCAAGCACAACATTAAATTTGACAATGTAAAATACCTGTATACTGTATATATAATTAATTCAACACTTTACTTTAAAATCAAACTTACTATGGATGGTGAAGAGGTGTTCTTGATATGCCATGATTGTATACTTGAAGCTCAGAAAGTCAGCCTGAGTCTTTGGAGCTTTGCAGCTCCAATGACGTAAAGGTACTATCTGTGCAAAGCTGTGATAGTGCAGATGTAACAGGCGTTGGTTGCTCAGGTGATGGCGATGGTGGAGAGCTAGGTATTCCTGGCTCATCAGGTGAGGGTAGAGCTGTTACAGGTTTGAAACAACTTTCTAACGTGTGCTCTTTATTACTCTGATATTGTTCCTTAATTATAGCTTCTTGAAGAATTTTGAGATTTCCATAATGAGCACTGATATCCTTATTTTTGGTGTGTTTCACAAATTGCAGTACAGTGTCTATACATCTACGCACCTCCAATAATTTTGGCAAAGTCACTGGCATGTTATCTTCCTTGTCTCTACTGCTGCTGTCCTCATTACTACCCACCTCCGCCACAGTTTCTTCATCCGAAAGTATTTGGTATCCTCGATCACTCTCACTTTCATCTAGCCAATCCTGAACATGTTCCAAAGTTACAGCTGTGTGTCCTTCACGTTGCAGCAGATGGTGGGCTTCTGTGGCTTCAAAACTGTACAAATCAAAATCTGATTCTTTATCAACAAAGAGTTTCTTCCAGCTATTCACCAGTGTAGAAAATTTCAGGTCCTTCCACGAATGAGCAATATTAAACATGGAAGATCTGATGGTGTGATTCTTTATATTTTCAAGAATGCATTGTCCACTGGTATCAATTCTTAAGTCCTGTTCATTCTCGATCACCACCATGGCTTCACCTAAAGAGTATCGTTGGTATCTTCTCTTAAAAGCACGAATCACACCTTGGTTCAATGGCTGTATCAATGATGTGGAATTTGCTGGTAAAAACATTACATGCATTTTGCTGTCAGCATTAATAAGCTTTTCAGCACAAGGATGCAGGGGTGCATTATTCAAATGGAGAGCTTGTACATCATCTGCATTAAACTTTAACACTTCCTCCTGGTACTTGCATACTTCTGGTACAGCATCTGCCACATCTGCACAGCTAGCCTCACTCAACACACTCAAGTTTTGCAGTCCATGGCGATTACGAAAACGCCACAACCAGCCATCACTAGCACTGCATTTTATACCTAGATGCCTGCTGAATTGTTGACATGCATTTCTTATGTCACTGGAAGACACTTTAATACCACAAGCCTTCTGCTGAATGCACCAATTGTATACTGCTTCATCTAACTCCTGACTACCAACTTTCATATGCTTACGAGCTGTTACAGAACCAGACCTACTTGAATATCCAGCAACAGAATACTTGAGGGCATATTCCATAAGTTTAGATTTAGCCTTACGAATAGCTGACACGGTTTGTTTTTTCACGCCATATTCCTCACAAACGCACTTCACAGATGCACCGCCTTCTAACTTTTTTATCAACTCAAGCTTTTGGGCTACAGTTAAATTTACCCTTCTCCACTTCTTTTCCTTTCCTCCAAATGGCATGCTTATAGAAAATTTTGAGTAATAATCACTATAATACTGCAAAACTAATAAAAATGAGCAAATATGGAGCAATAAGGTAAAATTGTCACTCCCACTAGTGTAAATACAGTGAAGGCCTGTGCCAACTAGCAGCCAGCTTTTGAAACAGTGGCTCTTGTCCAGTGTTAAAAAATCCTAAATCGACTGCTCCATATTTCATGAAAGGGGTCCGTAAAACCGAGGTATGAGTGTATTAACTTTTATTTGGTTATTTCACCCCAGTATGGACACATGACGTGGTTTGATACATTCCATCATCTCGCTGTGGTATGAAAGTATTATAATCATTTACCACACTTTTGTACTCTACAACAAGTTAAAGGTGCCATACTCAATACAGTAGATATATTTTTATATGCATGTCCTAAAGACTATACTATCATAGCGTGTTAGTATGCTTTATTTACTTGCATCCCTTTTCTTCTTCACCTGGCATGAGAAGAACACGTAGCTTGATCAGCTAATCGGTCCCACTAAAACCGTTAAAAAAAACAGTAACTGCTCACGGGGAAATACTATCGAGAATGTTGACATTAGGAAAAAAATGGACTCATTTACCATTAATATGATAAAATTCTTCCTGAAGAGAGAATAAAGTTAAAGAAACTTAATGACAGCTGAAACAATCTAATACTGATAAAATGGTATAGGATGGGGGGGGATCGGTGATGGCATCGAGTGCAATCTCTTAGACCAATTCAGGGCGTCATCACTGGAGATGTGGGACTAGGATGGGAAGGATTTGGTGGAAAAGAATGAAAACGAAATGGAGAGGTTAAAAAGAGACCAAGGTACGTCAAAGAAAACAAAGATTTCCGTAATACTGTAAACAGTGATGCGAAGACTTCTCCAGTGTGGGAATCCATAATTTATACGATTTCCATATCCGTAAAAACTATGACAGGGAAGGAAAAAGGGGTCATCTGTCGGCACCTTAATACATTGAATGTCCCTCAGTAAATCACTGAATATATTAATTACTCCAGAAGTTTACAAGAGCACTTCCTTAATTAGCAAATATAATCACAGCAATATATTGAAATGAAAGGTATTTGGTTATTAAACTGACACAGACAAACAAGTGTGTACGAGTTAAAACAAAACACTTAAGTAATATTTGGCGTTTAGCATAATCTGGGATCGTTCTGTGCAAACACATTCAGTTTTATATATTTTCATTCCTTTAAAAAAAAAATGTGAATTGCTAAAACTGAAATAATTAATAAAATACAATTAGGTACTTAATAATCTACCAAAGTATTCAGTTTTCAGTTTCTTGTGTATTAAACTGAATCAATAAATTATTCTTCTTCTTGTCCTGGCATGTGTAGGAAACGGAGAAACAATAAAATCACATGCAGTAAGCGTTGATCTCTGTATGTGTACGTGATTACCTAATTGTGTTTACGGGAAAGAGCCCAAAGCACGTATCTTCCCGTCTCCTGATCGGTTCCATTTTGTACTTAGTGATACTTATCATACCTGTCCTTAAAACTATGGATTGAGATAGCATTAACTACCTCCTCGCTTAGCGAATTCCAATTATCAACTACTCTTACACTGAAAAAGTATTTCCTTACATCCTGCAAAGAAGTTTTCTTACGAAGCTTCAAACTATGACCTCTAGTTCTAGAGCTATATATATATATATATATATATATATATATATATATATATATATATATATATATATATATATATATATATATATATATATATATATATATATATATATATATATATATATATATATATATATATATATATATAAAGTAACTAGAACGAGTTTCAGATTAAAAGAAAAAAATCCATTTTCATCCTCTCTCCCCGGGTCGGAAACTACGTTTGGATCTTGTACAGTCGAATCATCTCCAAAGCACCATGTAAAGTTACAGAACCCCGTAATTTGCTAGGGTAGGTTAGTGTGGAGGATTTCCTATGTGTTAGTTCTCTTCGATCTTATAACCTAAATTCGGAAATCCTAACACGACTTCGGTAGAGGCCTACAAGCGATCTCAAATTTAAAATCCTCTACCAATAAAATATAATTAGTATTACATGCATAGACATACATGCAAATATAATATAAGGGGGTTTGTGAACTGTTGATATGTGAATGTTTAAATAAACTCTCCTCACCTTTAAGTAAAACTTCCTCATACAGAATAATAAATTTTCCAACATACATTCTACTTACGAGTGTTCAATTAAATGAGCTCATTCTGTCCTCACACGTAGTCATAAACACTGTTAGAAATAAGTTAAATCTGTACTCATCTATACGGAAAACCCAAATGTCGTCAGCAATCACGGGACTCCGAATCAAACTTGAATATCTACAAATCACGTATCTCTACCACTTTCTTCTGCTTGAGTGTCTCGTAGTGCCTCACTAGAGCAACTAATTACTCATTAACAAACTTATAAGTACTGTCAATAAACACAGTAAACATGAGTGCCTCGTATCATCTCACGACAGCAACCAATTACTCATTAGCAAACTTATAAGTACTGTCAATAAACACAGTAAACATGAGTCTCGTAGCATCTCACAAGGACAACTAATTACTCATTAACAAATTTATAAGTACTGTCAATAAACACTAAACATGAGTGCCTCGTAGCATCTCACGATAGCAACTGAGAATAAACTTACAAATGAAACAAATTCACATTTTTCATAATCATTAGAACAATATTTCACAATGACATTAAATATATCGTCCGTTCAGCACAAGAAAAATCATGTTCTGAACACGTGGACAATTATAATTGCGAAGAACTCTCTGTTTACACAAATTAATCAACGTTATCATGACGTGGTAATAGATTAATTGGCAGAAAGCCTACCAAAGCAGATTTCGCTCTCGACTTCTTATATATAAGACAAGCAATAGACTTGATATACCATTTAAGATGGATAAGTATTTTTCTCTTTGCATTCAAGAAGGTTGAGTGTCATAACCTACATGAAAGAGAGCCAAATTCGACAAAATTCTTCTTCTTCTTCCTCTATTTGCGTTCCCATTTTCATATGGGGTCGCATCTCTTCACTAGTCGTCTCCACTGGTTCCGGTCCATCACTTGCTCCTCCTCCAGCTGTCTCTCTCTGAGATCCTCCTTCAGTCGGTCCTTCCACCGTAGTTTAGGTCTTCCTCGTCTTCGTCTGCCCTCCACGTCCATCTCCATCACTCTCACACCCACGTAGTCTTCTCCTCTCCTCTTCACATGACCGAACCACTGTAATCTCCTCTCCTGCGCTTTCGCCGACGCCTCCACCACCTTCACTGTACCTCTGATCTGGTCATTTCGTATCCTGTCCTCCCTCGTCACCCCACACATCCACCTCAGCATTCTCATTTCTGCGACATCTATCTTCCTTTCTTGAACCTTTTTCACCGGCCACGTCTCCGCACCGTACAGCAACGCTGGTCTCACAACTGACTTGTACACTTTTCCTTTCACTCTAGCACTGATTTTCTTGTCACATAGCACCCCTGATGTTCTCTTCCAGCTGTTCCACGCTACCTGGATCCTATGATCAATCTCTCTCTCTAGGTCTCCATCCTTCGTTACGTAGGAGCCGAGGTATTTGAAGGCGTCCGCCTTTGGGAGCTTGTGGTCTTGCATGAACAGGTCGCCTCCTTGTGTCACATTGCACTCCAGGTACTCCGTTTTCTGTCTGCTCACCTTCAGTCCGTAATCCTCCAGCAAACCCCTCCATAGCTCCAACCTCTCTTGCAATTCTTCACGGCTCTCGGAGACCAAAACAATATCGTCGGCAAAGAGCATGCTCCATGGTGCCTCCCTTGTCACTTCCTCCACCATCACATCCATGAGAAGGTTAAATAGATAGGGGCTAAGAGCTGATCCCTGATGGAGTCCAACTTTCACCTGAAAAGGCTCTGTAGTGCCAACTGTACTTCTTACTCTTGTTGTGGCTTCCCTGTATATGTCCTGAACTATCTTGACATACTTCTCCTTCACTCCCTTCGACCTCATACTCCCTCCACACCTCGCTTCTCGGCGACCCGATCATAAGCTTTTTCCAGGTCAATAAACGCCATGTACAGCCCTCTTTGCTTATCTCTATATTTTTCCATTGTCTGCCTCATTGCGAATACTGCATCCATTGTTCCTCGACCTTTCATAAAACCAAACTGCTCACTACAAACTTCTGTCTCCTCCCTCAGCCTTTTATCCAACACTCTTTCCAGCAGCTTCATAGTGTGAGATGTTAGCTTAATTCCTCTATAGTTGTTGCAACTCTGGATGTCTCCCTTTTCTTTGAAAATCGGTACCATTATACTATCTCTCCACTCGTTCGGGATAGTCTCTTCCTTCATCACCATGTTCAGGAACTTTGTCAGCACCCGTATCCCTTCTTCGCCTAAACTCTTCCATACCTCTGCAGGAATCTGGTCTGGCCCTACTGACTTTCCATTTTTCATCTTCTTCAACGCTTCTCTGACTTCCGCCTCACTCACAGCGTCTACCTCTCCCTCCATTCCCACTCCTTCACCTCTTCGTATTCTTGGATTTTCCTGATTTAGAAGTTCTTCGTAGTAGTCCCTCCACCGCATTTTAATCATGTCGGGGTCAGTAAGCACTCTTCCGTTCTTATCCTTGATTTGCTTTATTGATGTTAGGTCCTTTGTCGATCTGTTCCTTTCTTTTGCTAACTTATAGATTCTCTTCTGTCCCTCCTTTGTTTCAAGGTTCTCATACATATCCTGCAGTGCTGCTGCACGCGCCTGTGCTACAGCCCTCTTCGCCTCCTTATTTGCATCTTTCAACATAGCTTTACGCTCCTCTGTTCTTTCCTTGTCATAAGCTTTCTTCATCTCTTTCTTCTTTTCTATCTTCTCTTTGCAATTTGAGGACCACCACCAAGACTCTTTTCCGTTTCTCGGCTTCTTTCCAGATGACTTTCCGAGGACTTCCTCTGCCGTACTCCTGATCACTTCACTGTTCCTTTTCCACCACTGATCCACCTCCTCTGCCTCTTCTATCCTTTGTAGTGCTTTCCTCTTGAACTCCTGCCGCACCACCTCATCCTTGAGTTTCCACCACTTGATCCTAGGTTCTCCCCTCTCGACTCCGGTCCTTCGCGTCCTTACAACCAGCTTCGCCACAACTGGGCTGTGCTGCGCTCCCACACTCTCTCCTTGTAGTACTTTACAGTCTTCCACTTCTCGGATGTTTTCTCTTCGATACAGGAGGAAGTCGATTTGACTCTCTCTGGGACCACTCCTGTATGTCCGGTAGCTGTTTTTCATGAAGAACGTGTTCAGGATCGCCATGTCAAATGCTATGGCAAATTCCAGCACGCTCTCCCCCTCCTGGTTTTTCACTCCAGTACCTTTGCCTCCATGAACTCGTCTCACTCCATCGTTGTCATGTCCTATATGCCCGTTTAAGTCGCCGCCCACGACACACCTCTCCCCCGGCGGGACCTCCCTCTGTACTTCGTCCATTTCTTGCCAGAACGTTTCCTTCTCTGCGTCATCGCACCCAACTTGGGGGGCATATGCGCTGATCACGTTTATTGCTTCCTGACCATATACCAACTTGATCCTCAAAATCCTGCTGCTCTTCCTCACCACCTCCACCAGCTCCTCCTTGGAGCTATCATACACTATCATAACTATCTCGTAGGTTGCGTTTCCTTACTCAATATTTCCGAATGAAACGCATAGCCAAACCTAACTAGAACAACTCTAAAATAACGTAATAACGAAACAATACTATGATGTATAAAACAAATGCAAGAAAAATATATTGCACTTTAAAGTAAAAAAAAAAAAAAGAAAAACACTGAAAAATTATAATTAATATGTTCTATTATAATATAACTAAAAACATCTTCAGAACAACTAAGTAAAATCATACACAGATTCTTATACAAGGTAGAAATAAGAGGATACTGGATTATAAATTACTATAGTATCATTAAAATCATTTTTTAACAATGTATATCTATCATTGTTTATGCTTTCACAGTACAGTTAATTTTTCCTTATATTTGATAATGCATCTCCCCATATGTCTTAGACTTCCTAGTTCTGTTTTGTTTTATTTACAATTAATTGAATTGTGTATATATTTAATAACATGATTTTATATCTCTTACCATCGAGTTTGTATTATTATGGATATGCAGTCCCCTTCTTCTTTTTCTTACTAAACCAGAAATAGCAATTATTATTAGTATATGATAGATTAGCCAAGCTGATGTTAAAAGTGACCCTAGACACTATTCCTGTGATGATGAATATGAGAAGTATAAGTTTTAAGGTTTTTTTCTCTCTCTCTCTCTCTCTCTCTCTCTCTCTCTCTCTCTCTCTCTCTCTCTCTCTCTCTCTCTCTCTCTCTCTCTCTCTCTCTCTCTCTCTCATTGTTATACGAGTTATAAAAGTCACACTACTCCTTGCATATCCATCTTAGTAAAGATATGACATCTTTATCACACGGGTATATTTTCCAACTATTTGTCGGCGAATACTTTACGTCACAAAGGTATGTTGCCCAAAACCTGAGATTTCCGCCTATATACGGAAATTATTGATAACCCCTGACAAATCGGGCAACAGAAAAAAGAATCATTGGAAGTCTGTAATGACTACTCTGCATGAAATTTGTATTTCCGTCTTATTGTAATTTATTTAGTAAGGTATATAAATTTGAAAGCATATCATAATTTAAGTTATGTTTATTATGTATTATTTACACTGGTTCCGGTTTTACGTCACGGAATCCCTTATCAACCAAGGGCTAGGACGGTTGCCTTCTTGCGAAGGACTTGTTTTGGCAGATGTAATCCTTACGCTGAGTGCATGCCTTTGCTAACCTCAGACCGTGACGGGGCGCGAACCCTCGACCTGACGCCTCAGAGTCGGAGACGCTACCGACTGAGCCACGGCGACTACATTATGTATTATTTACACTGACATCTTTAATCAAATATGAACATCAAACTTTGGTTTGATTTCTGGTTTGTTTACATTTTGGCTGTGAACGGTCGACGGTCGTTTGCTTTTTTGCCCAACACGGTGAGACGTGTAATATATACTACCTACGATTTCTCGGTGAACATGCTGTCACACGTCACGTTGTTGTATGGAAAATGTGCCGTTTAATAGGGTCTTTAGTTATTCCTAGAAGATATCATGTGAGTCTATCTCCGCTGAGTAATAGATACAGGTCATTTTAAATTTTTCCAAACTCCCTACAAAGGGTAAGGTATCTAATTGTAGTTGCGAGAGAGAGAGAGAGTAATAATAATAATAATAATAATAATAATAGAGAGAGAGAGAGAGAGAGAGAGAGAGAGAGAGAGAGAGAGAGAGAGAGAGAGAGAGAGAGAGAGAGAGAGAGAGAGAGAGATTATTTTGATCTCGATGGATCATTGATCTTTCTTAAAGTTCAAAAAACAATAGGTAGTCGTATAGAATTTGGGATCGCCATTGTTAGCTATCTTTTATTTAGGAAAAATTATGGTGCTATTATAGCTTGCGGTCTATCTCAGTATTCGTAATCTCCTATCTCCGAACCTAACCTAACCTAGCCCTAGCCATCATTTCATATCTGGGAGCTTATGAAGAATTTGGAGCAGCCTGTTATCAACAATGAAGAAAGTTTTGGTTAGATTTGAGTTTGAGCTTGGCTTTCAAGTTCAAACTCCAACCTACTCTAATGTAATCTAACCTAACCTAATCTGTCCAATCTCCGCTGCTGATGTAAGTCAGATCCCAGTTCTTTTTGAGCTCCCTCATCAGATTACATGCTAATTATTGATATATAATAATATGAATTATATGTGATTTATACGATACTATTCTCGATAGCCATACATCTCACTCAAGCAGGCGCTGGTATAGAGTGTGGTCTACCTCGGTGTCTGTTATCTAATAGCATCGTATTAAAAGCATATAATTCTCTTTATTATTTAATAGTATTCAACATGTGAACAAATATGAAATACTGGTCAAGTTAGGTTAGGCTATGTTAGGGTACCATCGCTACGTACACTAAAGTATATCACAAGCAATAGAAGCATGAACATTATACTATAAACAGATATAAATTATGATCAGGCTAGGTTAGGTTAGTTAAGGGTACAGTTGACTACGAACACCGACGTAGACCACTCGCAATTACAGAGTCCAAATTATATTATTTCGTTTCAGTACATATGCGCACTTATGCGAGTGCTCATGAGCATCACATGCGAAAGTGTGTCAGCACTACTCAGCATGTGGGCAAACCTCTAATTTAACTTGTAAACGGATGCCGGGCAAAGACCTTGTATGAAATACGTTCTTTCAAACTTTTACCTTTCCAGTCGTAACTAGTTAGTAGCTGTGTCTGTTGGTGTTAGAAAATCCAAATATTAAACTCTATGGATGTTGAGAGAGAGAGAGAGAGAGAGAGAGAGGAGAGAGAGAGAGAGAGAGAGAGAGAGAGAGAGAGAGAGAGAGAGAGAGAGAGAGTTTATTTTATTATTTTATTAATTTATTGCGCCAAGGCGTTAGACATTACATGAGTTCATACAAATAAAGAGAGAGAGAGAGAGATAATCTGCTATATTGTGCAACAGCTTCCAGAAACTAATTCAAATTTAATAGATCAACTACTAAAGTAAATGATTAAGAGATTAATTAAACGAATGACTAAAGGATTAGTTGTCTTTTGAGATTAAATGATTCATTTAGCAAAAAAATTCTTTAAAGATATTAAATAAGTCAAAAGAAAGTTCTTAAAAATTATATATATATATATATATATATATATATATATATATATATATATATATATATATATATATATA
Source organism: Halocaridina rubra (assembly GCA_037179515.1). Taxonomy (NCBI): domain Eukaryota; kingdom Metazoa; phylum Arthropoda; class Malacostraca; order Decapoda; family Atyidae; genus Halocaridina; species Halocaridina rubra. The sequence continues at coordinate 109,940 of JAXCGZ010009546.1, forward strand.
TATATATATATATATATACATATATATATATATATATATATATATATATATATATATATATATATATATATATATATATATGAAAAGCTTCTCATTATCTAAGACAGACTAAAAAGTATCTGCAAAAATTACACTTGAGTTTATTCTATTCTATCTACTTTATATATATCATATATATCGTCACCTAATAGCAAATAAAACATCCTATTTCATTTGTTATGTGCATGAATCCGATGAGTTCTTTCTGCTAAAATAGGAACGCGTTTGGTACTTAAGCTCAGGATTGTCACTAGCAAAACAAGGACACGAATAAAAATCATTGTTATTAATCATTTTGCCATTACTTAGAATTATTAACTTATCTGTTTATTATCTCTCTCTCTCTCTCTCTCTCTCTCTCTCTCTCTCTCTCTCTCTCTCTCTCTCTCTCTCTCTCCTCCGATCCCAGTGGCGAGGACCCTCTACATCCTACTACTTCGGTCAGTGGTTGACTATCTGTCTCCTGCCTTGTGTCAACTTCCTAAACCAGCTCTCGAGCCACTTGAAAAGTTCCAGAATCGAGTCATGAGATTTATCTTGGGATGTTCTCTCTCTACCCGTATTGTGAGTATGCAGTTGTGGAGCTCAACTTACCCCCTCTTGTGGAGAGGATTTATGCCAATGTGTCCTATTTTACTGTCAAGTGTCTTCACTACCCCTTTCTTGCTCCGTACTTCTCTGCTGTCATGAGGACGTCCCTTGATCCAGACGCACCCAGGCTCCCACTTCGAGCAGGAGGTCATAACCTTATCAGGGTGGTGAGTGACATTCTCCGTGGCCTTGACATCGACCTGCCAGTGCAGGCGGCTGTCCCAGATTTACCACCCTGGCGTGTCCCCCTCCCCGCTGTCACATATACACCGACCTCGAAGGATGTCTATCCCCCCTTGCAGAGACAGTTAGCTCTGGAGACTATCGCTGATGTATCCATGTCTGTCCCTGCAGCACACCACGTCTATGTTGACGGTTCTGTGCAAGCAGATGGGAGGGCGGCATGTGCTGTGTTTTCCCCCACCATGGAGCCGCCTGTGCCGGCTGATTCATGGATTGGCCGTAGACTACCCACCTCGTCGAGCTCCACCTACTGTGAACTGAATGCCATCTTGGATGCCGGTGACTCTCCTTGTTCGACGACGAGTGAATGGGGTAATAATTTGTGACTCCCAATCGGCCCTACAAGCCCTATCCTCACCAAGACCTATCTGTGGCCGTACTGTGGGAAATATACTATGTCGCCTCGCAGCCGCTCGGGATGCTTCTCTTGTTGTGTCTTTTTTGTGGACGCCATCCCACATTGGGCTGACTGGCAACGACACAGCGGATCGTCTTGCCAAGGCGGCCTGTATGCTGGATGGGCATGCTGTGGACGCTGAGCCCTCCCTCCGATGCCTACGTAACATCATCTACTCAGCTGGGTTTGCCATGACGGTCCAGCGCAGGGACACGGAGAGGGCCAACAGTGTGTCCATACAGCACCATGATCACTTCCTTCACAGTCGCTACAAGTATCGCAGACGCGGGTTAATGGTGCGGAAAAACAATGTAGTTAGTGCTCGGCTCAGAATGGGGTATCGGCCTTTATGGCAGGTCTCCCAGACTCTAGATATGCCACAGTACACCTCCTGTAAATTATGCGACCGAACTAATGGCTAACACTCTTGACCACTATTGTCTTCAGTGCCCCGCAGTGAGAGATGTTTTACCACGAGGTCAGAACTTAATACAGATCTGCTCATTTTTACTTAATGATGACAACCTTGATGTTATTCTTGCTCGTTTTCCTCACTTTGGTGGCCATTAATTATATTGAATTATACATATATTTTCTGTATGTTGCTATATAATTCTGTTTGTGCATTCTGCGTTTCTCTGAGCTTTACTTTTGCATATAATGTACTCTGTGCTGCCATTCTGTGAGTTGTGTGTTAGTATGCAGCAATGTTTTATCAATATGTACACCTCCCTGTAAACCATGTTCAATTCTTGATTTTATATCCATTTGAAGCATTATTTGTATGAACTCATGTAATGTCTGACGCCTTGGCGCAATAAATTAATAAAATAAAAATAATCTCTCTCTCTCTCTCTCCCTTTTTGAACCCATATCTAGATTTGTAGTGTATAAACGAATTCTATTGGTAGTGATACAGATATTTCGGTGCTTTTCCTTTATGTGCTTTACCGACATTCTATGATCTACCATTGTAGGCTGGGTTAGGTTAGGTTAGGTTGCTAGTTTGCTAGTTAAATATAAAAACCTTGGTAGAGCACGTATTGGAATGTGAATGATCATGGTAGATCACAATATGGAAGATCACCTATATTTTTAATGGAGATGAAGTTCAATCGCTGGTACACACACACACACACACACACACACACTAGAAGAGTTGCCAGAGGTGGAGCCATCACATCACATTACCTAATTTTTTGTGTAAACTGGGGAAAGCTCTTAAGCCGTTTACCTGATCCTGTGGTTCTATATATTGTTAAAATCAGTATCCTCCCCATTTATATTAACTAGTTAGTTAGTTTGATACACGAAAAAATTGAATAATAAAAGAAAAAAAATTACCAAATACCCACCTGTCAACAGTACTGAGTTAAGTTGCCAAGTAGTACAGCAGTCTTATTTTCTTCATTTTTTTTGCTTTTCTTTTAGCTTTCTCTTTTACTATTTTGTTATTTTGTATATATATTGAGTTAAATGTAAAGTCTAATCCCGTGATAACATATCTTGGTTAGCAAGTCAGTTTATCAGTTAGGAAGAATATATAACAGAAACAGGTGGGTGCCACCTCAAACACAAATTCGAATTTTCCTTCAGGTTTGACTTTTGTTTTTCTTTTTCTTTTTATACTTAAATTACCATGGTCAAGTTTTTAAGTTAAGATGTGTGTTACCAGAAAGGAGACAAACTGAGTCACTAAATTGCACTTATATGGAGATATAAAAATTCTGTGTGAAGCTAAATTAGAAGTTTTTCTCTTTTCTTTTTTTTCCTCTTTCTCGTCTTCTTTCTATATTCTGTGAGAGGGAGAACATAAAAATGAAGCCATCTCTGTCCCAAACCTCTCCCACCCATGGGTTGGGAGAAGGGGTAGTCATCAGGGGACTTAAACAGAGAATCAAGAAGTTAGAGGAAATGGTTATAAGCCTTGATGATAAAATTCGGAATATGGATGGAGAAATGAAAGAGAATGAAACACTCAGAGAACAAATAAGATCTTTGGAGGAAGCAAATAAAGCACAAGGGCAGGAGAGAAAGGAACTAGAAAAAAGAATAAAGAAGCTGGAAGGGGAAAAGAGTCAACTAGAATCTAGAATTTCTAAACAAGAAGATAAAAACAAACAGCTGAATGACAACCTAAAGGAATTAGATGTTAGTTCACTGCTCTCTTCTGAGAGAGACGAGATTGCTGCTTGGAATGTTCAGATTAAGGAAAACATTGAACAGTTCAGAAAAGAGTTCCAGGAGCTGAATATGGAAAATGATGCCATGAAAACGTCCTTTGCTGATGCACTAAAGGGGAATGTGGCAGTAAAAGAGGCTGTAAAGGTGGTGGCACTGGAAAACATACAAACAGTTGACTATAAAGAGACAGTAATCGAAAAAATGAAAGACGTTGTGATGGAAAGGGCAAACCCACTCATCAGACAGGCACTTGATAAGGAGAAGACAGTGGTAATCTCAGGCATAAGTGAATCCCAGGAGCCAACATGGCAGGGGAGACTTGAAGAAAATAAAGCTAGCGTTGTAGACCTGATAAGAAAGCTTGGAGTAGTATGTGGTCCTGAGGATATTGTAAACATACACCAACTAGGTAAATATTCGAGGGAAGGAAAGCCGAGACCAACAAAAGTAACCTTTGAGAGAGGGGAAACATGTAGGGAAATATTGTTGAGAAAAAAAAGTCTAAAAGACCTTCAAGAATGCAAAGAAGTGTTCATTAGACGATACAGAACACAGGAAGAGATGGGAAAGATCAAAAACTTGTTGCAAGAGGCAAGAAGGTTAAATGATGAAAGAAATGAAGAAGAGAAGAAAAATTTTCGTTACAGAATACTTCCAGACAAAGGGGAGATAAAGAAGATAATGACAGAAGATCAGGGGATGGGGCCTCATTAAGATTGTTATACACAAATGCTGATGGATTAGCTGGTAAGGCAGTAGAATTAAAAGATAGGATTCACAACAGTAAGGCAGATATAGTAGCAATTACAGAGACTAAGTTGAGTGAGGACATAAACAGTGTCACAGTTTTTCCTAAGGGTTTCAGAATACTAAGGGTTGAAAGATCTGAGAGGACTGGTGGAGGGATAGCACTGCTCATAAGTGAGAGGATTCAAGTTGAAGAAATAAACTTGGCTATAGAAAGTGAGTTCAGGGAATTTCTTGTTGCTCGCATAAATACTGGGTCAGAGAGCATTATAATAACTGTTGTATACAACCCACCAAGGAACCAAAATAGGCTTGAAATTTATGAGGAAAGTCATATAGGTACTATTGAAGTCATAAACTCAGTTGTTAACATGGCACGGGAGAAAAAATGTAGGATTTTGATTATGGGAGACTTTAATCATAAAGAGATAGATTGGATAAATCTTGACCCACACAGTGGTGAGGACTCATTTGGGGCAAGATTCCTAGATTGCGTACAAGGGAATTTAATACACCAACATGTAATGGAACCAACAAGAGCCAGGGGTGGGGATGAGCCATCACTACTTGATCTAGTGTTCACAGATAATGTGTTGGATATTGAAAATATTGAGTATGAACCACCAATTGGAAAGAGTGACCACTGTGTGTTGTTGATGGAGTATATCATTGAAGACATTCTTCCTGAGAGTAGAGGCACTGAGGACATGAGGAGGAACTATCCGAAAGGAGATTACATCAAAATGAATGAGCTTTTTGCAGTTATTGACTGGAGAACCTTATTTTACAACAAATCTGTACAAGAAATGTATGACATCTTTTGTGAGAAATATGGGAAGATAGTAGATTGCTGCATACCTGTCACCAAAGTAGGTGTAATTCATGCCAGAGAGAAATGGTTCGATAATGGGTGTAAAAGAGCTAAGGAGTGGAGAGACAAATGCTGGAAAAGGTATAGGAGGAGAAAAAACATAAATGCCTGGCAAACCTACAAAAGAGCAAGAAATGACTACCTAAGTAAAAGGAGAGAGGCAGAGAGAGATTATGAGAGGGACATCACCAGGAAGGCTAAAGAAAATCCCAAGCTTTTCCACAGCTTTATCAGAGGAAAACTGAAGGTAAAAGAACAGGTTTTAAGGCTAAAGAGAGCGGATGGAAGCATCACTGAGACGGACGAAGAGATCTGCAAAGAATTGAACAAGGAGTTTCAGTCAGTATTTACAGTAGAAAATACCCCACCCCCTCAGATTGCAGTGATAGAAGCTCAAGGGCCGGTATTAGAGAACATCAACCTTACAGCCACAGAGGTATGCAAAGCGCTGATGGATTTAGATGTTCATAAAGCTACAGGTCCTGATGACATATCCCCTCATGTGCTTAAAAAATGCGCAAACACAATATCAGTGGCACTAAGTATCATATTTAAGGAGTCACTGGAGTCGGGGGAGATTCCAAGATGCTGGAAACAAGCAAATGTGATACCTATCTTCAAAAAGGGAAGGAGGGATACGGCTCTGAACTATAGACCAGTTTCCTTGACCAGCATAGTTTGCAAAGTTATGGAGAAACTACTAAGGAAACATATCTCTCTTCACTTGGAATCCTTCAACTTTTTGTCAGTGAGGCAACATGGCTTCAGAGAAGGAAGATCAACAGTAAGAAACTTATTAGAATTTTATGATGAGGTAAGCCAAATCTTACAGGAAAGAGAGGGCTGGGCAGATTGCATATTTCTAGACTTCCAGAAAGCGTTTGACACTGTTCCACATGGGAGACTTATTAGGAAGCTGCAATCAATGGCTAGAATAGGTGGAAATGTCTTGGAATGGATAAAAACTTACTTAGAAGGAAGGGAACAGAGGGTTAGAGTAAGACACTCAGTGTCTGAATGGAGAAGAGTTAGTAGTGGAGTTCCACAGGGTTCAGTTTTAGGGCCACTTTTGTTCCTTGTATATGTAAATGACCTACCAGAGTCTGTAAATTCATTCATGAATATGTTTGCAGATGATGCAAAGATTGTGAAGAAAGTAAAAAACGAGAACAATGGTAGAGAACTTCAGGAGGATCTAAATAATCTGCATGAGTGGTCAGAAAAGTGGCTAATGAAATTCAATACCTCAAAATGTAAGGTAATGAGAATGGGTACAAGTGCAAGAAGGCCCAAGCTTGACTACTCGGTGGCTGGAGTACAACTTCAAGAGACAGAAAATGAGAGAGATCTAGGAGTAAACATACTGGCAGATTTGTCTACAGAAATACATATAAATGGCGTAGTAAGGGCAGCATATGCATTCTTATCAAATGTAAGGGTAGCCTTCAGGCACATGGACAAGGAAATGTTCAGAAATATTTATGTAACCTATGTGAGGCCAAAACTCGAATATGCAGCCCCCTTTTGGAATCCACACTTGAAAAAGCACATAGCTAAACTTGAAAAAGTTCAAAGACATGCCACGAAACTGGTGCCAGAAATACGCAATCTCGGTTATGATGAGAGGCTGAGGGAATTAGACTTGCCATCACTCGAAGCTAGAAGAGTAAGGGGGGATATGGTGACAGTCTTTAAATTCCTTCATGGTTATGATAGAGTGGATAGGGATCGATATTTCGATATGGCTGGCTCTAGAACTAGAGGTCATAGTTTGAAGCTTCGTAAGAAAACTTCTTTGCAGGATGTAAGGAAATACTTTTTCAGTGTAAGAGTAGTTGATAATTGGAATTCGCTAAGCGAGGAGGTAGTTAATGCTATCTCAATCCATAGTTTTAAGGACAGGTATGATAAGTATCACTAAGTCTAAAATGGAACCGATGAGGAGACGGAAAGATACGAGCTTTGGGCTCTTTCCCGTAAACACAATTAGGTAATCAATTAGGTAATCTCACACACACACACACACACACACACACACACACACACACACACACACACACACACACACATATATATATATATATATATATATATATATATATATATATATATATATATATATATATATATATATATATATATATATAAGAATGAGACTTCGAAATAGTTGGGGTTCATGAGATAATCGGCATTATTAAACTATGTGAGCAATGTTATGAGTGTCTGAAGGTCCTCACGCTTTCACTTTGCATGATAGAATTCTGTCGCACTACATACCACAAATGTAATGACGTTGGTAAAATTCATATAACGGGATATATCATGGATTCCGCGTAAATAAAAGGAAGTGCCTTTGCTAGGCTTAATACACCATCAAGGCTTGAGACAGGAAACGGTAAATACTTTCATTCGATTCCTAGTGCAAAACAAGCCCATGTGTGACATGGATTCCATACTAAATCATATGCATTCGTGTTTGAAACCAAGAAAGGCACTGGTTGCAGAGTGAATTGTCTTTGCATCTATGTTTTAATCTCAAACATTTTTATATATTCTATTTCTTCTTCTTCCATTGAATTTTCTTTAACCTTGTGTTTTCTTCCTTGAATTTTAGTTTTATGCACTAGGCGTAATACTCTTCCTTTTCTCGATAATGTGAACATGTTTTCTTTTCTCTTATACATATAGAGGGCTCAGACAAGAGTTGAAATTTTGAAGAATTTTGGTTCAAGGGAAGACGAAACCAGTACAGACCAGAGTAGCTGAAACAAAACACTTCACATAAAACAAGCTGATCATGGTCAAACTATTCAAAATGTTAGGAGTTAACAGTGATATCATATGATGATGATAATAAAGAGAATATTTATATAACTGATGTCTATTTACACTCAATACACCTGTCAGCAACAAAACAAAACTTTGCTTACTCATTTTGAGGGCAAGGAGGATTCATTATTCGTGTCTAGAGTCTGTCGACTATCATATTTTACGTATTTATATCAAGGACATGAGAGCATATGAAGCGATGACTACCATCTGTTTTTTTTTTTTTTACTAACTTAGAATACTTACAACGTGATGGAAGAATATAATTTTTTTGCAGGAAAGTGCAGTGACCTGAAAATATTTGTATCGTCTGCTTTCTCTGTAAACTGTCAGTGAAATGGAAGATTTAGCAGTTGCCTCTGCCTTCTACTCACAAATAGTAGTTTAGGCGGCTTAATGAGGAAATTTATGAGACTTTTACCCCGAAATTGGTAGAACTATCTACTGAGTCTGTAGTATGCCTAATACTAGTATACCAGAGACCTAAAAAATATGCTTAGGGATCATCAGCATACTGTAGGCTTATCGCTGCCACTAGACAGACTTACTGAGGACAGGTAGATATCATAATCAGTAATACGACACGTTAGCGTTGCATTTGATGATACTTGCAACTACTCGGAGGTATATTTCTTAGTTCAAGAGGGACAAGGGTCATATCAACACAACATTTATATTGCCCTGAATATCAAATCGTACTTCAGTAGGAGAAGATAAATCCATCAGTGCCCAAGAGACTATCTTAGTTTCATCTCTTTCATTGTACTGCGCCAAGAACTTCCAGAGTCAAATTTTCCACATCATATATACAGTGTATATATATATATATATATATATATATATATATATATATATATATATATATATATATATATATATATAGATAGATAGATAGATAGATAGATAGATAGATAGATAGATAGATAGATAAATAGATAGATAGATAAATAGATATATAGATAGATAGACAGATATATAGTTAGATAGATAAATTTATGCTTGTGACACCAGGACGGGCCAAAAATAATAAAATAAAACAGTTCTCATCGGGCCTGGGCACGAAGAATACATAAAGTTTGTAATGACTTGTCAAATGTGAAGGGATAATACGAGATGTACAATGAATATCCAAGAATATTCAAGGTAGATGTAGGCATGGAAAAAGAACCGTAACTGAAGGAAGACTTAACATGGAAGAGCACCGATATTTCTAATGGAGATGAAGTTCAGAGATAAACAACGTAGGACCAAAGAAAACTGACAATGGCATTGTACAAGTACACATAATGCCTGCACCAATAGAATCTGGTACAGGGATCGATTCTTTGTCGCCAACAAAAGGTGAGGAGCCAGATTATATTACCCTCATATCCAAGAACACTTTCTCTCACATCAGAATATTTCTCTCATCATATCTTTTTGGCACTCTAGAAGGGTTAATAAGGTCACTTTCTGATGAATATTTGGCACTTCCCAATAAATTCTAAATTACACTATTAAAGGATATGTCTGTCTGTTTTGTTTTGTTTTTCCTGGATGAGTTTCAGCCCTGGCTAAGCCTTCGCCCATGCCAAGGCTAAATACTCTTAACAAGGGCAGCCCCAAGGCTAGAAAAACTAAACAAAAGATACTTATACATTTTTCATTAACACCTTGTACATTAAAGTCACGGTACATACCTCTAAACTCAGAGGCAAGTTACCAGAATAAATTATATCTCTCCATGTAACTCCAAAACTTCAATAGGCAGACTGCCTAATTCTAGGAAAGTATTATTGCCATAAGTAAAATTCTACACATGTTAAGATGACAATTAGAAACTATGTTGATAGGTTTGATATAAAAATGCACCCGTGTATATATATATATATATATATATATATATATATATATATATATATATATATATATATATATATATATATATATATATATATATATATATATATATATGTAAATATATATGTATGTGTATATATATATATATATATATATATATATATATATATATATATATATATATATATATATATATATATATGTATGCATATATATATATATATATATATATATATATATATATATATATATATATATATATATATATATATATATATATATATATATATATCCCATATCATCAGCGCTATCAATCAAGGACTATAGCCCGATTTCTTAAACAGTGTAAAGCTAGGATACCATATTGTAAGTTAGCTACTCTTTCAGGAAGCCTAATTGTAGGTTCTCAGATCATCAACACAATTGCTGCCTCATCTTTACTTGAGGTAGCAAAAATATCCTTTTCTATCAAGAAAAGAGATTGAATGAAATAATTAGCGGAGAAGATTTGCAGCTACTGGTAATACTATTCAAGCCGTGAGAATCTTTCCTATTTTACACTCCTCATCAAGTAAGTTCTTCCTTATTCTCAGTGTTCGTAGAGGCTGTCACCTTGACTCAGTAAGCTTCCTCTTCTTCCTGATACACGTAGGCAGCTTGGGATCTATGCATCCGGCAATTTTTATCGATTACTGACTGGTGGTTGGTGTGTGATACCCCGGTAGCCTCTGACCTTGTTTGCATCCACACTGATGCACCCCTTCCCTTCCCCCCTTTATTTTACTTACCTTTGGCAAAGAATCCGCGGACCTGGTCCTAGATTTCTGGGTGTCATTTTCCTGCTGCGAATTTTCTACTCAGATCTTCCTCTCTCCTGCTTGTTTGATTTAGTTTCTCAAGGGAATGATTCTAGTGTTGGGACTGGGACTGATTGAAGACAAAAAAATATGCTAAAGAAAAATTTTAACCGTTAACTACGTTATATTATTAGACGCAATACACTCTGAATCCTTCTCTTACTATCTTTATCGAACCTTGGAGGTTAGCACGAACATAGGTAAGATTTGTTCCCAGTTACACGCGAAATACACTGAACTTCCTGGTAAAGTCCATCTTTTTTATATAATTGTCTATCTATTCCACACAACTTGTATATTTTTATATACATTGGTCTTCAGAGGGGAATTCCTGACGATAACTCTTGCCCTTTTGCCTTACCAATCCTCAGCTTCCCTCGGAGCTAATAGGAGGGAGGGATATATGGTAACGGTTCTTAACTTCCTTCATTATTTTTGACATATTTGATAGGGGAGATATTTTGATATGGTTGGCTCTTAGAACTAGAGGTCATGATGTGAAGATTCGCAAGAAATCTTCATTGCAAGATATAAGGATGTACTTATTTAAGTATAAGATATGGTGATAATTGAGTTAGGAAGCAATAACTGCAAAATGCATTCATAGTTTTAAGGATAGAGATAAGCGTCAGGGTGCGTTTGTAATGAAATCGATCAGGAGACAGTGAGTTAACAGCAATGACGCTTCCCCGTGATCACAATTAGGTAAATATAGCAAGGTATACACACACACACACAAGAATTTAAAGTTTCACAAGAAATTCCTTTGCAATATGTAGGGAAGTGCTTTTTTTTTTTAGTGTAAGAAAAGTTGACCATTGGAATACGCTAAGTGAGGTAACAGTAGATACTATTTTTTTCATAGCTGTAAGGCAAAGTTTGATTTGTGTCAGTACGTAAAAAAAACAAAAAACGATTAGGAACGGGGACATAGGAGAATGGAACTCTCCCGTGAACACAGTTAGGTAAATTAACTTTATATAAATACATACTTGCGAGCATGAGCAATAGTACTTATTTCTATGATAGTTGTGTTTTATCTACTTTCTAAGTAAAAATAATAAATAGGAACAGCTAACGTGCTAAAGAGAACGTGCTCTGAAAGACAAAAACAAAATAAAATATACTGTACTTAAAAGTATGACGCAACATTTAGTGTTACGCGCTCAGTATCATGAAACATCATAAGAAAATAATGTATTGACTCAGCGCAGAATCCCAGTTTCGTTTTATTCAAAGTAGATGAACCCGTAAATTATTTATCCAGTACATGTAAGATTTTTAGGTATCAAATGAAATAATTTCCCTTACGGATACGGGAAATTATACCAATTCCTACTCTCGTTTTTATTACAAGTTTTTGTCTCCGTCAGAAGGGGAGGTGCCATGTCATGTTTATTTACTATGCAGATATTAACCTTGACATTATTCATAACACTTATACTAATTCACAATTTAAAATTTTCCGCGTGAGAATTTATTAACCCTTTTCTCATCTATGATATATAGTAGTAGTGAAAGTTACAACAATAATATTGACCACGTCAATTGCGCATATGTATATGAAGTGGGTGTGAGGCCTTGCGCAGGTGCGCGGCGAACGGACGAACACATTTTATCTGATAATACAAAACCACGCGGCACCGACTGGCAGACGACAGTAGCGAGATACTATACAGGCGAGTGAGTGCAGGGAAGAGAGTGTGTTCCTTCTTGAGAGAAATCCTCCAAGGTTTCTTCGGAAGTACCTCTGACGACGTAAATATTAAGGACCTTCGGCGCCTACCTCGCATCTTTCGTCGTTATTTTCGGCCATCGTTGCCTTGCAAGATGATCGTCACAACCAACGGAACGGTAGAACTTCAAAATGGCACCGAAAACACAGTAGCAGTTCAGAACGAGTCGCCATTGATCCAGCTGATGAAGAGATGCAATTCCTTTTTTATTGGCGGTAAGTTCAGTGTCTGTAATAGTGAAATTTATGTGGAAAATATTTTTAGATATTTTTGTCTTATAGTCTAACAATCTTACATACAAGAAAGGCGATCCAGATTTTTTGTTATGGATATTGATATTCATACTTTACTAATTTCTCGTAAGTCTATATATATATATATATATATATATATATATATATATATATATATATATATATATATATATATATATATATATATATATATATATATATATATATATATATATGAAAGAATGTTACTTTTGTTTCGAAGGAACTAAAAGTATTTGCTACTGGCTTATAAGTATTTAACTCGCACCTATAAATATTGTAAGCAGTTTTTTTCATTTACCCTTATGTTGGATCATCGTCGAGGGGAAAAACTTCCATTTGCTACGAAATTTTACGCATTCAAATACTACTCAGAATATTGCATGAGGTTGATTTGATATTCCCATATTTAACATCCTGAAAGATTTCATTATTAATAGAGAATACATAACTCGAGTGTATGGTGACTGATTTACTGTTTTATGATTCAAGGTGATATTATCTTATCTGAAGTATTTCTTATAGCTAAAAGCTGATGATAGGGATGGATTGAGGGACAGTTTCACTCTTAATAATATGTTATCAGTTATGTAAAATTGTTACTTGGTGCTTTTAATGTAAAATAAATCCATATATATACAATCCTGTTCACTTATCTTGTTCAAGGCTTAAACAGGAATGTCGTAAAAAATGCAGTTCATAATTGTGAATCATTAAAGATAAGTTTCCATTTGTAAAAAAGCATTCTTTACTGTTTTGTTAATCGGAATATATTATAATCGTAACTAAAGTACTGGTTTTTGTCAGTATATAGACCCGAATTATAGGGTTTTTTTTTAACTGATTTGTCAATCAAGGACGATTTTCGATTATTCTTTTTTAAGTTTTACCAGAATTGTCACAAACCGTTATTTGGTTGGTTACTTAAAAAAAAAAAAACATGGATCTAGTAAAGAAGTAACCACAAGGGTGCTCTAGGGTTATTTATCTTTACTAGAGTCATTGACTAGTGGGCGTGTTCCATGACGAATGGGTTTACTGTTGTCGATAGGCGCAGCATGTGTAGGTTATTCATCACTACAAAATCCAAAACAAATTTAATAAACCTATTAAAATCTTAGAAAAAATTATAGAAATGACAACCGAGACAGGACATTTTTGTTTATGACACATATATATATATATATATATATATATATATATATATATATATATATATATATATATTATATATATATATATATATATTCCTGTTTCATACATCAAATTATTTCTCTTGTAAATTGTTAGTTTGGGGTTACCAACTATTCTTGACACCATTAAGTAATTGCAGGCCTTATATATATATATATATATATATATATATATATATATATATATATATATATATATATATATATATATATATATATATATATAAGACTTGAGAATTCTGCGTGCAAACTAAGCCCGTTCTTCCTGTTGTGCATATGCTCATCTACTTGCAAAATATATCTAGTTTTTTTTTTATTGATAAAACTGTATAAACTGAAGGGTCTTTTGGACTTAAAGGAGACTATCAAGGACAGTTCGAAGGTAAATGTTCCTTCAATTACGGTTCTCTTTCTGTGCCTACATCAACACAGAATATTCTTGGATATTCGTTACACATGTCTTGTTTATCCCTTCACATCTGACAAGTTACAATACTCCCATCTCCGTTTCTTTGTTTTCTTCGTGCCCAGACCTGATGAGGGTAGATTTTTTTTTCTGCATCTTGGTGTCATAATCATAAAAAAACTACGGTCTTAACGGATATATATATATATATATATATATATATATATATATATATATATATATATATATATATATATATATATATATATATATATATATATATATATTAATAACACTGAACTGTTAACATACTGTCTAAAATGGAAGGAAAAGCCCATTAAATAAAACAACGAATATATATATATATATATATATATATATATATATATATATATATATATATATATATATATATATATATATATATATATATATATATATATATATATAAAGTACTTATGAATTTCGTGACCTAAGCTGGTCACCTTCTCAAACTACACTTTGAGAAGGTGACCAGCTTAGGTCACGAAATTCATAAGTACTTTATATATATATATATATATATATATATATATATATATATATATATATATATATATATATATATATATATATATATATATATATATAGCCTATTCGTTCTTGAAATAGAGTGAGCTAATTCCAGATCGAAAATAGCTATTAAAAAGCTATACGATCATAAGTTATTGTCCGTAGTGTAGGCTTATACTGTACAGAGCCTATTTATAGTAGCAAGTCGATAGTCTGGCCTAAGAATAGACGTGGATTTCTAAAGGGGTCGGGCGGGACTAAAGGAGAAGTCTTTGACTTGTAACTCCGCATTGTCGACTTTTGTTGTGAATTTTAGTTCTGTATTCGCTAGTATCTCATTTCTGCATTCGGTAATTATTATTATTATTATTATTATTATTATTATTACAATTTAATTATTTTTATACTAAGTGCTCTTTTCGCTTATATACTTTTTTATAACAGTGCATTATAATTAATATAGCAGATTCTCTCTCTCTCTCTCTCTCTCTCTCTCTCTCTCTCTCTCTCTCTCTCTCTCTCTCCCAGTCCACTTCTGAGAGTATTTGAACAGTAGAGAGAAGCGGAATTAATTCAAGATGTAACTAGCTTATTTAACAAAGCATGATCATGGTCTGTACACAACAAAAGTTTTAAGAGAGAGGTCTTATACAATAAAGGGTCCTCGTGGCTGGGATACACACACTTCCGTATGATTTCTTAGTACTGGATAATATTCACGTCCAGTGTAAGATGCTATTTTCTGTGGCATTAATGTTAATCTAAAGTATGTTTTCTTTTGTACTTAATCATGGCCAATAGTATCAGAATTCTTTAAATTAAAGAAAAAATTATAACTTTTTATCCTTACATCATAATATCTTAAGTATGTTTTAATAGGGGCCTTGATATATTATGATGTCACTATAAATATAGTAAAATTCGATATTAATAGTGAAAATAATTTTGTCATTATTATTACTCCCTATGATTCACTTACTTGGAGAGAGAGAGAGAGAGCGTTTCCCGCCAATGCACCCCAGATAAACAGCTACAACTGTATCCTGTTCTAACCAGTTCATTAGAAGATGGAACTGAGAAACAGGAGTTAGACACTGCTTAATGGAGGGAGGCTTTGGCTGTTTTAAAGGGGATGGGGGGATGAATAATATATGCATAATTCTAGTTGAAAAGTTTGGTAACGAAGTGGATTGGATTGGGCCAATCAGAGTCTTTGACTTGTGGGTGTGTTCCAGATGACGAATGGGTTTGTTGTCGATAGGCGCGTCATGTGAAGGTGCCATTCATTCACAGTTTAGAAAATTGAGAATAATTTTGCAGTAGCGACTGTTTATTGGAGGGGTTCGTACACTTAAGTTAAATAAACCTACATAAATTATCGTGCATTTAAGAAGTTTGATTTCACTGGTTTCTTCAAACCGACTTTATCAATCAAATACATGTATATTTTGGCAACATTTTTGTCAGATGATCTGTATATCTGGTAAAAGAGAATTCCCACATTTCCCAACCCATCTCTTTTCAGGTCTTCTTAAAATAATGACGTAACAAGTCCACGACACGTTTATCTACTTTGTATGTTTGGGTTGGGTAAAACTGTAATGTTGATCGATGTTTTACTTGGGTAACAAGAAAAACCAAATTGAGTTGAGTGAGAACATGGCTTGCGTGTAGAAAATTTCGATCTAGTTCGTGGAAGTATGTCCTCTGTCATATTTATCGCATAGAAACGTAACTCCTAAGCAGTGGCTGGGAATGAAATCCCTATGGCCCGATTTCTTAAACAGTGTAAGCCTAGGATACCATATTGTTAGTTAGCTAGACATACACAAATGGATTTCATAAACGCATCTGGAGCGGTTCTGTGTATGGTTAGGATCACACAAATGGATTTCATAAACGTATCTGATGCGGTTCTGTGTATGGTTAGGATCCCGTACGGGGATCCTAGCCATACACAGAACCGCGTCAGATGCGTTTATGAAATCCATTTGTGTGTCTAGCTAACTAAAAATATGGTATCGTAGGTTTACACTGTTTAAGAAATCGGGCCATTTGTGTGTCTAGCTAACTAACAATTTGGTATCCTAGGTTTACACTGTTTAAGAAATCGGGCCCATATTTTCCTATTTGGCATGGTAGAATTATACTAATTCTGAAGTTGCATTTAATTTCAATATATCATTGTTTACAAGAAAGTTATTTAGTTGTGTTTAAATGCTATGGTAAGTTTCCCATTCAAAATTACTTCTTTAATTTTAATTTAATTTTAAGTAAATCGTGAAAATGCTGTTGATTTAATTATATTTATTTTCATATATATATATATATATATATATATATATATATATATATATATATATATATATATATATATATATTAGTTTTATAATTTTAATAATAACAACAACAGTAATAACAATATGATAGTGGCAGACTGTTTACATTCAACTCTCCTAAGCTGATGAAGTAAGCTTTTCCCTAAGCTTCTTTTTTTTAAAACCAGTTTTAACTGGAAGAACGACGTCGGCGTTGGGAAAGTCTGGGCTACGTTGGAGGAACTCCTTTTCCAGATTGAACTGGTTAATCTTTCCCGATTGAGAGATCATAGAGATGCAAGTGGAAACAGCGTCCCGTATCTCGAACTTTCTTTGAATGAAACTTCTTTCGATTTTCCAATCAACAATATTCACATACGTTTTAGCAATAGTTATGACTTTCGAGTAGGTAATGTTTACGATAGTTGTGATATTAGAATATAAGTTATGCCTTAAGAGTAGATCGATCGAGAGATTGTGTACCACACACACACACACACACACACACACGCACACACACACACACACACACACACACACACACACACACACACACACACACATATATATATATATATATATATATATATATATATATATATATATATATATATATATATATATATATATATATATTGCTCTTCATTTCCTATTCATTTTTCCCTTGTGATTTCTCTCCTGGTGATGACTTGAATATTCTGTTATTTTTATTATTATTATTATTATTATTGAGTATTGATGTCCTAGCCGCTTGAAATATATAACTTTTAAGTCTTATTTTTAGACAAACTTTGTTAAGTGTGAAACAGTGGGGGGTGGGGGGTTCTGATCCCCTTGTTTTACCCCATCATTTCTCCAGCATCAATCATTTCGTCATTCGTTATCCTTCAGATTTCCTCACTCTTGCAAGCTATCTCTCTTTCTTAGCACTTCCCGTCTTTGCATGTTCTCCTTCCTACTTGTTTATCATCTGGATAAATACATCATCATGTTCTCACCTTAAAAGGTCAAAGTGCGGGTCCTTGGAGAAGCTTAAGGTATGCTTTTTTTTTTTTCAAGTTGCTTTATTGTGCTCTGATGTAATGGTCAACTTTTGTAATTTCCTTTTCAACTTTCATATTAGCTTTCATAGCTTCGTTATTATTATTATTATTATTATTATTATTATTATTAAAGTATCGCTGTCAAACATTTTTGTTATTATCATTATCACCATCATACTCAGTAGAATGAATACATATATTGCCACATATCTGTGAAGCTCGTAATATAACTGACTACGAAGATCAGGAGAGAGAGAGAGAGAGAGAGAGAGAGAGAGAGAGAGAGAGAGAGAGAGAGAGCGCTTAAAAAAATGGCCTTATCATGTTAAGCATCACTGCGATATCATTAATATTATTGAAGTTTAACGTTTCAGTGTGCATTTCCCGAGCTACATTTGTTATATATTTGGTGAACACTCCACGTGTCATTTACATTACATTCGGGTCTTGTAAGTTTTGTGCTTGAAACTAGTTTTTACCCAGTCAGATATACGTAATTATGCTTACGGGATAATGTATGTTTGTGTGTGTGTGTGTGTGTGAGAGAGAGAGAGAGAGAGAGAGAGAGAGAGAGAGAGGAGAGAGAGAGAGAGAGAGAGAGAGAGAGAGAGAGAGAATTCTACCAATAGATTTGGGGCTAAGCTTTTATTTGTTTAATAATGTATTAGTGTGACACTGGGACAGGCAATAAACTGGATATTAGTCTAGAATACTGACAACCGCAATATCGCGACAGGAAATAAATAAATAAAAAAAAAAAAAATATATATATATATATATATATATATATATATATATATATATATATATACACACACACACACACACACACACACTCATTTATTTGTGAAGCATGTAACATAACAGACTAAACGAAGAGTAGAGAGCTCAGGAAATGGACTTATCATGTGCATCGTTAGTGTGATATCATTCGTATGACAGACGAAGAAAATGTTCAGTTGTTACATTTTCTATTACATTCGAATCCTGTAAGCTTTGTTCTTGAAACTAGTTTTCTCCTAATTATATTTACGTAATTGTGCTCACGGGATATGTATATTTTTGTATGTGCTTACGGGAAAGAGCCCTATGCTCGTAGATCCCCGTCTCCTTGTCTGTTCCGTGTTTATACTCTGTGAGACTTACCATAGTTGTCCTTAAAACTATGAACTGAGTTAGCATCAACTACCTCCACATTTATCGCATTCCAGTCATCAGTTGTTCTTACACTAAGAAATTTTCTTACGAAGCTTCAAACTATGACCTCTAGTTCTAGTACCAGCCATATCGAAATATCGATCCCTATCCACTCTGTCAATACCATGGAGGAGTGATGGTAAGTCTAATTTCCTCAGTTTCTCCTCGTAACTGCCACTACATATTTCTGGCACCAGTTTCGTGGCATATCTTTAAACTTTTCCAGCTTCTTTATATGCTTTTTCAAGTGCGGATTCTAAAAGGGGGATGCAAATTCAAGCTTTGACCTCGTAAGTTACATAGCTACTTCTTAACATTTCCTTGGCCATGTGTTTGAAGGCTTTAAGAAAGCATATGCTGTCCTTACCATGCCATTTATATGCATTTCCGGAGACAAGTCTGCCAACATATTTACTCCTAGATCTCTCATTCTCCGTCTCTTGAAGTCCCGCACCTACTATTGAAAATCCAAGATTATGCCTTCTCGCATTTGTACTCATTTTCATTACCTTACGTTTTGAAGCGTTAAATTTCATTTATTTTAGTTTCAATAGCCACTTTTCTGACCACCCTTGCAAACTATTTAGGTCTCCCTGAAGTTCTCTACCATTGTCCTCGACTCTTACTCTCTTCACAATCTTTGCATCATACAAACATATTCAACAATGAATTTACAGACTCTGGTAATGTGTGATTACCTAATTGTGTTTACGGGAAAGAGCCCAAAGCTCGTATCTTCCCGTCTCCTCATCGGTTCCATTTTATACTTAGTGATACTTATCATACCTGTCCTTAAAACTATGGATTGAGATAGCATTAACTACCTCCTCGCTAAGCCAATTCCAATTATCAACTACTCTTACACTGAAAAAGTATTTCCTTACATCCTGCAAAGAAGTTTTCTTACGAAGCTTCAAACTATGACCTCTAGTTCTAGAGCCAGCCATATCAAAATATCGATCCCTATCCACTCTATCATAACCATGAAGGAATTTAAAGACTGTCACCATATCCCCCCTCACTCTTCTAGCTTCGAGTGATGGTAAGTCTAATTCCCTCAGCCTCTCATCATAACTGAGATTGCGTATTTCCGGCACCAGTTTTGTGGCATGTCTTTGAACTTTTTCAAGCTTAGCTATGTGCTTTTTCAAGTGCGGATTCCAAAAGGGGGCTGCATATTCGAGTTTTGGCTCACATAGGTTACATAAATATTTCTGAACATTTCCTTGTCCATGTGCCTGAAGGCTACCCTTACATTTGATAAGAATGCATATGCTGCCCTTACTATGCCATTTATATGTATTTCTGGAGACAAATCTGCCAGTATGTTTACTCCTAGATCTCTCTCATTTTCTGCCTCTTGAAGTTGTACTCCAGCCACCGAGTAGTCAAGCATGGGCCTTCTTGCACTTGTACCCATTCTCAGTACCTTACATTTTGAAGTATTAAATTTCATTAGCTACTTTTCTGACCACTCATGCAGATTATTTAGATCTTCCTGAAGTTCTCTACCATTGTTCTCGGTTTTTACTTTCTTCACAATCTTTGCATCATCTGCAAACATATTCATGAATGAATTTACAGACTCTGGTAGGTCATTTACATATACAAGGAACAAAAGTGGCCCTAAAACTGAACCTTGTGGAACTCCACTACTAACTCTTCTCCATTCAGACACTGAGTGTCTTACTCTAACCCTCTGTTCCCTTCCTTCTAAGTAAGTTTTTATCCATTCCAAAACATTTCCACCTATTCTAGCCATTGATTGCAGCTTCCTAATAAGTCTCCCATGTGGAACAGTGTCAAACGCTTTCTGGAAGTCTAGGAATATGCAATCTGCCCAGCCCTCTCTTTCCTGTAAGATTTGGCTTACCTCATCATAAAATTCTAATAAGTTTGTTACTGTTGATCTACCTTCTCTGAAGCCATGTTGCCTCACTGACAAAAAGTTGAAGGATTCCAAGTGAAGAGAGATATGTTTCCTTAGTAGTTTCTCCATAACTTTGCTAACTATGCTGGTCAAGGAAACTGGTCTATAGTTCAGAGCCGTATCCCTCCTTCCCTTTTTGAAGATAGGTATCACATTTGCTTGTTTCCAACATCTTGGAATCTCCCCCGACTCCAGTGACTTTTTAAATATGATACTTAGTGCCACTGATATTGTGTTTGCGCATTTTTTAAGCACATGAGGGGATATGTCATCAGGACCTGTAGCTTTATGAACATCTAAATCCATCAGCGCTTTGCATACCTCTGTGGCTGTAAGGTTGATGTTCTCTAATACCGGCCCTTGAGCTTCTATCACTGCAATCTGGGGAGTGTGTGTGTGTGTGAGAGAGAGAGAGAGAGAGAGAGAGCACTTATTATAACGGAAATTGGTACTTATTTTTGGGGGGTGATGTTTTTATAATTAGGATTTGCACCAATAAACCTGACATCAGTCTCCAGAATATTGACATCCACAATAACGCATCATGGGAATGTGGTGTGTATATAGATATATATATATATATATATATATATATATATATATATATATATATATATATATATATATATATATATATATATATATATATATATATGAAGCGTTGCATTAAATTATATGAATTTGTATGACTGATCTTTGTTTACATATCTTCTGCGTAAAACAGGTCCCCGTTTTATTGTCTTCCGTCCTAGGAATTTTTATTGAATACCATATAAGTAGTAGTATTGATAAAAACCATGAATGGATCCATCTTGTGTTGTACCTAGTATGGGCGTTTTCGTTTTCTCCATTTCAAGGTAAGGTTTGTTTTGGAGCTTGGTAAAGTGGGTTAGGTCCATGTGTTAAGAACTGCGTTTTTCTTGGCTTCATTTCTTAAGTATATTTTAAATTAGGGTCTCTTAAAAAGCCACGCTTTTTTTTTTATCTTAGAAAGAAAAGAAAACTATTTTCAACTGTAATCATGAACACCCAGTTCCCTGCATCCACGGATAAACAGTTACTAGACGCTCTGGGGCGTTATCTTGCGTAAGTAATGGCCTTCATCTTAGTTCATACGCAATAAGAATCATAAAACTGTGACTGCTTTGCATAGTCGAGAATTGTATAAATGGGGTATTTCCTTTTTATTTCATATGGTAAACATTTCCCAGTCTATCTCTTCCGTTATCGGTCTAAGTCTCTTCATCGCTATTTATAATCTGTATTTTATATAGTGTTGTAATATGTGTTTACCTGTTTATGAAAGAAGGCGGGAATATTCAACCACTCTGCACCTCTAGGCATCTTGCCAGAGTACCCATGTTTTTACTTTAGTCCAATTGGCGACTGCAACAAGAAGTCGAGTTTAGAGATCCTACCCTTATAATAGTCCATAGGGAACATATAAAGCTGTCTGTTGATTAGAATATATACTTTATAATTAGTCAAAGAGTGACTTATTTTCTAGTTGAATATAAAACGCGAAGGTCTAGAAGAACCTTATAGTCAAGTCTTGAAGGTGTTTTATGTAATTTTTACTCATTCCATTAAATGGCTTGCAAATCTTGCACAGTTACAGTGGATAAAAGGGTTAGTTTGTAGATCCTGTAGCATTACAGTGGGTGTAAGGGTACCCTTGTTGATCTTAAGAGTTACAGTGTGTAAAGATAACCTTGTTGATCGTAAGAGTTACAGTGGGTGCAAGGGTAAGCTCGTTGATCTTAAGAGTTACAGTGGGTGTGAGGGTAACCTTGCTGATTATAAGAGTTACAGTGAGTGTAAGGGTAACCTTGTTGATCTTAAGAGTTACAGTGAGTGTAAGGGTAACCTTGTTGATCTTAAGAGTTGCAGTGAGTGTAAAGGTAACTTTGTTGATCTTAAGAGTTACAGTGAGTGAAAGTGTAACCTTGTCGATCTTAATAGTTACAGTAGTGTAAAGGTAACCTTGTTGATCTTAAGAGTTACAGTGTGTGTAAGGGTAACTTTGTTGATCTTAGATTTACTTTGTGTGTAAGGGTAACCTTGTTAATCTTAAGAGGTACCGTGGGTGTAAGGGTAATCTCAATGATCTTAAGAGTTACAGTGAGTGGGAGGGTAACCTTGATCTCAGAGTTACAGTGGGTGTAAGGGTAACCTTGTTGATCTACAGTTACAGTGGATGTAAGGTTGTTGATCTTAGAGTTGCAGTGGGTGTAAGAGTAAACTTGTTGATCTTAGAGTTACAGTGTGTAAGGATAACCTTGTTGATGTTAAGAGTTACAGTGGGTGTAAGGGTAAGGTTGTTGATCTTAGAGTTGCAGTGGGTGTAAGGGTAAGGTTGTTGATCTAAGAGTTGCAGTGGGTGTAAGAGTAAACTTGTTGATTCTAGAGTTACAGTGGTTGTAAGGGTAAGGTTGTTGATCTTAGACTTGCAATGGGTGTAAGGGTAAGGTTGTCGATCTAAGAGTTGCAGTGGGTGTAAGAGTAAACTTGTTAATTCTAGAGTTACAGTTGTTGTAAGGGGAAGTTTGTAATCCTTAGAATTACAGAGTTTGTAAGGGGAAGCACACATTGCGTTTTTTCTTAATAGTATTGTAAACTTGTATGATTTGTAATTATCACATAGACGCGCACTCTTCAAAACTAGTTTTATCTGCAGCGAAGTATTATTTCCGGTACCTTAAGCCTGACGTAAAGCTTGTGTATATTGCTGGCGAAACTTCCTTTTGGCTTAAAATGAGATTAGTACAAAATCTGCTCAGAGGACCTCATTGTAAACTCCGCGAGTAGTAATAGCTTAAGGGATTTTATGCAATGAAGATTACATCATGCTTTTCTGGCTTATGGAGTGGTTTACTTTTTTATGATTGTGACACTGCCCTCATCGGGCCTGCTCACGAAGAAAACATAAAGAGAAACAGAGATGGAGAGTGTTGTGACTTGTTAGGTATGAAGGAATAATATGAGATATGTAACGAGTATCCTAGAACATTCGGGGCTGATGTAGGCTTATAAAAAGAACCGTAAACGAAGGAAGACTTAACATCGAACTGTCCTGGACAGTCCTACACTGTTAGTTAACAAGGCCGTCGTGTTTTAAAATGGTTAAGTTTTATTCTTGTCCTGAAAGAGTATTTATATATGACAGAATGTTCATTGTTCGTATGTTATTCAAAAACCGGTTTTAGACTGCAGTGTATATATGTACATATGTACTAAGCTATTTATGTGTGGTTGTTCATTTCCAATCTATGTTATCTTCACTTACTAAAATTATTTCTTAAGTTTTTATAGGTAATGGTAATCAGGGTCATATGAATATATAAGAATTATGTGCCTTAAATGTAGTCTCCGTGGCTAAATGGTAGCGTCCGCGACTCTGTGTCGGCAGGTCGAGGGTTCGCGCCCCATCGCGGACTGAGGTTAGTAAGGGTATGCACTCAGGGTAACGATTACATTTCCCAAAACAAGTCCTTCGCAAAAAGGCAACCGTCCTAGCCCTTAGTAGAAAAGGGAGTTTGAGACGTAAAACCGAATCATATGTGACTTAAATATAGGTTAAGGTTAGAGTCTCTTGAGATGTTTTTTTTTTTTTATATTTTGTGTACATGTAGCATTGACTTGATAAGTATGTGATAGATGATGTGATAATATTGAGAATAAAACAACCCCATTGAGATTGAATCAGATACCTTCCCTAAAATTAGTCGATATTATATCATAAATTAATTTATATCGTTTATGACTCCTGTTACTGGTTGTTATGACATTAAGTGATTTTTAGTTATTATTTTAGTTTTCGAGAAGCTAAAACTTATCATGTGGTTTTAAATGTTCATGGAATGTACAAAGACTTAAAAGTCTTTGAAAAAAAAAAATTAAGAGGATAAAATATGACGAAAAGCAAATTTATGTGGAATAATTATAAGAATTGGGTTCCATGGAATTGAATAATATCTCCTTACATTAATTCTTATCTGTATATTGTCTTAGGAACTGGGGCGAGGTCATGTCGTGGATGGAGTAAAATAATTGATATTTTATAATACTTAGGTCTTTTTACACGTTTTCTTCATCACTTACTCCATGTAATTCGAGGAGGAGCTTGGCGATTTTTTTTTGTTTTTTTTATAATTTTCCTTTGGGTCTTCTAATACGTTTGTCCTTGTTCTATAGATGTTCCCATGTTATATGATTATATTGTATAGTAGATTTATATATATATATATATATATATATATATATATATATATATATATATATATATATATTTTTTTTTTTTTTTTTTTCCGGGTCTTTTTCTTCTGTCTTGCGCCCTGTCCCGTTTCCTTTCTTATCTTTGGCATTTTATTTTGGTCTCTCCCTTGTCCTTATCCTGTGGCTAATCCTCAAAGACTTCGTGGTATGAAGGAGGAGATCTTGTTCTAATTTTAGACCGCCTTAAAGGGGATCCCTTCATTGTTTTCAACATATGTGGTATTTTCATTTCCACATTATTATTTTACTCTTTATTAAATGTATTTATAGTTTTAAGATCTGAAGTGTTAGTGGGGGGAATGAAACCAAATAGTAGACGGGGAGTTACGAGTATATGGCTCTTTCCCGTTAGTACAATTAGGTGAATACACGTGTAATAACTTAATTTTGCTTATACACACACACAAAAACGCGTGCGCTCACACACACACATATTATATATATATATATATATATATATATATATATATATATATATATATATATATATATATATATATATATATATATTTCACTGAACTGGGGAATGTTGGAACATTATTTAGAAATGTAAGTAAATGTGAAATGAACTGTTTAGACACGTTGGTGTAAAGCTGTGGGTGATGACTGCTTTCTCACAGAAGCCCTAATGGAAATTGAAATTATATATATATATATATATATATATATATATATATATATATATATATATATATATATATAGTATATATATATATATATATATATATATATATATATATATATATATATATATATATATATATATATATATATATATATATATATATATATATATATATATAGTAAGGAAGCCCATCAGTGAAACAAAACTTATAAAACAATGCTATATTTCGGATCCTAACTGGATCCCTTCTCAAGCACAACAGTTGTGCTTGAGAAGGGATCCAGTTAGGATCCGAAATATAGCATTGTTTTATAAGTTTTGTTTCACTGATGGGCTTCCTTACTATTTAGTGCTGTATGCTAACAGTTTGTACTTATATATATATATATATATATATATATATATATATATATATATATATATATATATATATATATATATATATATATATATATATATATATATATATATATATATATATATATATATATATATATATATTTATTTATTTATTTGTGTGTGTGTTCTGTGGCGTAATTAGACGGATGAAGCCCTCTTGACGTATGTTCTTGCTATTTCTCATTTCATTACGCGTCACTTGCAAATTTTTTTTTTTTTTTTACTTGTGAGGCTTGGTAATTAGAATTTTTGAGAGTATTAAAAGCTTGTATCACTTTTATGTCCTTTAATACTCTTCGTCCTGCAGCTCACCTTGGGACATGTGTGCCATGGCCAGGGCAAGAAACAATATTCCGTGCCAAATTATTTCTTTTCGCTGTTTGCTAACAACAGACCACAAAAGAAGCACATGTTCTGTGGCTGCCAGAAAAAAGTATGCCCAGAATGCCCCTGCATTGCCCTGCCTTGGCACAGTCTCCATTGATGCCAAGATAGCAGTGGAGCATAATAACCATGGCACTATGTATGTTGAAATATGCCAGAGTTATGCTAGTAAATAAAAGGCAGGTGTTTCAGTTTTCGTCATGTCCTCGAGTGGAAGGTCAAACAAACTCTTACAGAGTCATTACCCTATAGCTGAAGCTTAAGTATGAGCCTTAAAGATTCCTTTTAGAACTCTTATTGGATCTGGATCAAGGCGAAATTCCTCTGCAGTTACCATTGTCTAGTTCCTTCAGTATTACATAGCAGCGGAAATTGATCCCATCGAACTGATGTCCTTCCTGACGCTACCTTTCATATTCATCCAGGCTTGGAACCGGCACCTAACGGACTGACCTGGCCATCCCAGTGGCTAGTCTCCATTGAACCTTAAATAACGGAGTATGATTTATATACCCAAACGAGGTCGCTAAACCTCATCCAATTTATTTTAGCAACAGGGAATATGAATTTAAATATTGACATTTTATTGTAGTTATGTACACAGATTTTCCCGAAATTGTTCTTGTTCACGCAACTTTTGCTTGCTTTCGTGCAAGAAACGTCAGTTACCCATAACAATTATTCGTGTGATGAGGTTATCAGCTCACGAACATTGCTGGAATATGGTTTTGAGTAAATGCGTATTATGCTAACCAGTACAGTACGCGATTCAGATAATTCTGTTCCAATTTACTTAGTGTATCATATCTATAAGTATATTTATGTATACGCAATTTGGACGCGATTTCAGTGAGTGGTATGTGTATACCTGTCCATCCAACCGTCCGTTCCTATTCAGCTTAGGAGAATCTTTCCCTTTTTAACATTATCTACACTACTTGCAAAGTTTAAAATTTAAAAATCGGAAATAACCTTAATACTTTTTGAATGCACCATATAACCTTGGATAAAATAATGTAATTGCCTTCATAATTTAATTATTGATCTTGGATTTATATAAACTCACAACAACATTTACTGAAATATCATTGAATGGATTAGTTTTTTCGTATTCTAGACACGTGGTTACCTCAGAACTGTGTTGTGCAGTTTCTAGAGATAATACTGA
Source organism: Halocaridina rubra (assembly GCA_037179515.1). Taxonomy (NCBI): domain Eukaryota; kingdom Metazoa; phylum Arthropoda; class Malacostraca; order Decapoda; family Atyidae; genus Halocaridina; species Halocaridina rubra. The sequence goes on from JAXCGZ010009546.1 coordinate 138,035, forward strand.
GAATCCCCTCCTCTTATCTCAAAGAGTCAAAGTATATGGCTTTGACTCAAGCATCCCCCTTACAGGGGGAATATGACTCTTAGTATAAAGGTTATATTCCCCAAGGCTCCTGTAAAGCTTACCGTTCTCGTGGCCTCGTTATTATCACTTCATCTTTTGTTATGTTATAAAAAATCGGATGTTTGGTCTACCTGAGTCTATGCTGATTAGTGGTATTTACTGGTTTTACGTAAGTAACACCTGACCCCCCCCCTCTCTCTCTCTCTCTCTCTCTCTCTCTCTCTCTCTCTCTCTCTCTCTCTCTCTCTCTCTCCCCACGCACACACGTAGATCACTTAGTATAGTTTATTTACCATTGGAAAAAGTGTGGTGTATTGTCATTGATTCCTGGGAGCCTATTACACCCCCCGCATCATTTTATCAGTTATTGACGTCATACCCTTTTATCTCCTTATCGTCATAGAGAATGTTCCCAGTTCCCTGACCTTTGGTTTACGTAATAGTATACAGTAACAGTGTCCATGTGTACTATTGTCTGTTAAACTAATAAAAAGATAATATTAGCTACCTTATTCCACTGCTCTTGAATCTTCCTGTTATTTTCCATACGCTTCATAATAGTAAAAGGCCATGAAAGCATGCGTAACCTCTCTCTCTCTCTCTCTCTCTCTCTCTCTCTCTCTCTCTCTCTCTCTCTCTCTCTCTCTCTCTCTCTCTCTCTCTCTCTCTCAAATGTCTTATATAGTTCTCATTACCTAAATACTAATTACTGGGGAAGGGAGGCTGGAATACCTCCTCCGTTTTCTCCTGCGTGTCGTAGGAGACGACAAAGTGTGGCAGAGCGAGGGGACTGGGATCTCCTCTTCTGTATTTTCTCTTCCCAAAGAGTCAGAGTATTTTGCCTTGACTCAGTCATTCCCTTTGTAAGGGGAAAAATGGCTCGTGTGTATAGATAGAGATAGGCCATGTATAATATACCTCCCTCTTTTCTGTCCAGACATGAAATACACGAATATTTCCATGTATCACTGTAACCCCTATGACCTCTTTTTTTCATTTGGCCTCTTTCCCCGTGTCGTTAGGTAAGCAGGTATGTGACCTGTCCACTAATGACTTGTACCTGCCATTTTGTCTCTCTTCCTGCTCCTAGCAACCACCTTAATATGATGCCGGGATAAATTGGCAATAAATCAAAGTCATTCATCAACGCTTTAAATACGCACACACACATACAGCCTTGCGAAGTCTACTCCAATGGGTGCCAACCTTGTTAGGTGACGTTTAGGCTGCCATGACTATACGCGTCTTTATGAGGACTATTTTCATCATGCAGTAATTTTGTGCAATTACTGGCAATAGCAATTTATTTATTTTTTTTTTTTCATATAAAGACTTTGGTGCTTAGTCTTTGTTTTTGTATACAGAAATATTTAGCTTTATATTCTCATGTATACGGGTATGCTGCTAGTTGGTTGACCAGAATGTCTAGACTATTTTCTCATCTAAGGCCACGGTGCTTTTTTATTATACACGAATATTCAACATTATTTGATATTTTGAACCCATGGCACGTGGCCTTTCTATCACCTCGTAATATGTAACCCTGTTATCTTATCTCATGCCATAGTGCCTGGTATTTGTTGTTATGGAGAATTATTCAACCTTATTTGCTCACTTAAGATATTACCTGTCTTTTTTGTCATTGGATATTATTGAGCCTTATTTAATAAATGATCACAAGGTGCCTGACTTCTTTATATATAGTATTACTCAGCCTTGTTTGCTTATATGAGGTCAAGGTACATGGTCTTTGTCGTTGTTATGCACGATAATGTTGCCTCTTTTTTTTTTAAATTTAAAATCATAGTTCATTGTCAATAATATTCAGAGTATTTGTAATACCAAGCCATGGTAAACATTCTTTATTTTTTCTTTTATCGTAATGGAAGTTTTTTTTTATGCATGTTTTGCATTACTTGTTTATTTAGTGCCTCTGTGTTTAGTGGTTTATTTAAATATGATTACATTAGCTTATTTGACGCCAAGGTGCATGGTTCCACTTTTTGCTAGGCAATATTTAGCCTTTTTATATAGGTTTATTCTGCCTTTTTACTCTTATAAATGGCATGATTCTCTCTCTCTCTCTCTCTCTCTCTCTCTCTCTCTTTATCTTTATCTATCTCTCGAATATATCGCCATATTTACCCATTAAAGGCAACAATATATAGTCTATTTAAATGTAATGCCGAATCAGTCGCATTATTTCCTCAAGTAAGGCTAGGGTGCAGTGTCCTTATATATATATATATATATATATATAATATATATATATATATATATATATATATATATATATATATATATATATATATATATATATATATATATATATATATATATATATATATATATATATATATATATATATATATATATATATATAATGGAGATACGTTGGATCTTGTAAAAATGAGTAACCCCAGAGGCATGTCTCCTAATCTAACTTTACCTAACAATTTATGAGATAATTAGCTTTACTTGGGGCTCTTTGAGTCACTCATTTTTATGAGACCCTCCTATACATTCTTCCTTATATATTCAGTTGAAACGACTGCACATGGTAATTTTTCTGCGCGATTGTTCAGCATTACATTACTTTCTGTGATACTCAATTAGATTTTATTTAGTTGACTACTTTTAGAACTTATTTGCTCACATAATGCTGTGATCCATTATGATCTTTTTTTTCAGGATTAATCAGTTTTCTTTCCTCACTGGCTTAGCTTGTTTGATTATTATGCAATAATATTCAACCTTCTTTGTTTATCTTAAGGCCATGGGGTCCGTTTTTAGTATTATACAGGCTTGCCCCACCTGATTTGTACACGTAATGTACCCATGTTTGATCTTTTTGTTTTTTATATAGACTTTATTAATTAGCATTATTAATTTACGGCGATAGACGCATTATATATTTTATCATTATTCTGCAAAGAAGGAACACAGTAGCGTGTATGTGTATATTGTAATGAGAATCCGAGACTTAGGGAGTACTCGTAAGCGCCCCACTGTGTGTGTGTGTATGCTCTTTTTTTATACGTAGAATCCCACCTGCTATAAAAATACATATATTTTTTTTATTTTCCCCCTCGTTATATTTTGAACTTTTCTTAAACATGGTGGCAAGCCAAATACTTGGGAATGTCAATTGGCATCCATGTTTGTTGTATAAGGACTCTTGAATATCAGTGATAGTCACGTTTGATATCTAATTTTTATTTAGGAATGTGACACCGGGATGGGCAGAGAAAGTTGCCCTCTTCGGGGATGGGCACCAAGAAAGCATCTAGAAATTGAAGAAAAGTATCAGCTTAAGGATAAGGCAGAAATAAGTGAATGATAAACAATAAGAAAAGGACAAGCTGAAAAAATAGTCAAACTTAAGAAGACCTAATGTCGTGAAATAGACTAATTATACGTTCTTGGAATCCGGTTTGTTTGAACTTTGGCCCGATTTTTTAAGCAGTGTAAACCTAGGATACCATATTGTTAGTTAGCTAGACACACAAATGGATTTCATAAACGCATCTGATGCAGTTGTGTATGGCTAGGATCCCGTACGGGATACGGGATCCTAGCCATACGCAGCACCGCGTCAAATGCGTTTATGAAATCCATGTGTGTCTAGCTAACTAACAATATGGTATCCTAGGTTTACACGGCATAAGAAATCGAGCCTTTATCACTGCAGTTTATTCGAGTGTTGATAGCAGTTGAGAAAAAGAGACGTGACGGTCCATAGGGGGAAAGTCCTTACTCGTATTACTGGGAATTCATACACGTTCATTGCTCTTCGTCACGTAATCTCTTCGTGCAACATTCCTTACTGCAGTTACTGTACTCAGAACCATTGGGAAAATATTTGTAAACAGATTAGTTTTTTTTTTCTGGGACGGGCAAAGAAAGTTAGTCTTCATCGCTGCCATTTTAGACGGCATATCCCTTTTTAAAGTGAAATGTTTCATATATGCTTAACAATACTTAATTATTTCTCTTTGTTAAGCGACGGAATATGAGGCAGTTTGTGTCATGTTCTCTGAATATGTCTAGTCAGTAACATTTTTATCTCATATTTCATATTTATTTTATCCAATAACGTTTAAACTGAAAATGTCAATTAGAAGGCCCCATAGTCCATTGAAGTCAGACTACAGCTGTTGTTCTCTTAAGATTGAACAGTCTTTGTTTTCGTCTATCTTGCTGCTCATTTTTGGCATTAGTCACCGGCACTCGCGTACACCGATGAAATTCATACGTTCAGGTAGTTCTTGAGTTGTTATAAATTATGATTTTGTTATCCTTTATAACAATGAACATAATATGTAAAGGTTATATAGCTGTAACTAAATACTTATGAAACTTCTTCCATAAATTTTTCTTCGTGTCTAATACGGGTTTACATTTCGGTATTTTTCGCCAAATGTCACCTTGTCTTTAGTGACTAGACTCGTACATTATCCAAATGGGATCTTCTTTTAAGTAAAATTAACAAATCAGGAAGCTTCAACGAATATTAACATAACTTGT